>VDFB02268729.1:0-51755 GCA_007258455.2 Sequoia sempervirens
TACGTGTGTGCTTAAAGAACCCCATGGAAAATTTAAAGACCCCTCTAATCCAATATACATAATCTTTACATCTCTCCCATACAACCCATAATTATACCACATTATCCTCCTAAAATTATTGTCCAAACCACTCTTGTGCCAAAACTCATAGTATAGTTGGTTTTACTTGATCTTCTCGCACTTGAATAAACAATTATCTTCCCCTAACATACATTAAATTATACAATTATTCATACCCATAACACTCAATGAAATAATAAAAACATATCAATCCCAACTAACCTTCCCTCTAATACTATTAATCTTCCCCCCTCATCCTATATTTTTGCTAATAACCTTAAAGAATGTGATCTCATGGAGCAATTACAATCCACACAAGTTAAAATATCTCTTTTGGAACTATTTTAGAATTTTCCTCTTTTAAAGACATCATCCAACAAGCCTTACAAAATATTACATTACCTAACACAATAGGTCATGTCAAAATTAAAACACTTTCTTCTATCACAACTAGTCAAGTCACTTATGATATTCTCCAAGTGGATGACTATGGCTCCATGAATGTGTGTTGATCCCTCCACCATTCATAGATGTTTGAATAAATTATGAATGTTAATAAAATTTATATTATATATGTTAATGAATCCCTTTTTCAATTTTTCCATTATTGTTATATAAAACTATATCTTGCCTAGTCACATGTATTTCACCTCTTTACTAAAATTTCATCAATAAAGGCTCACCCAAATCACCTCCTAATACTTCTTCAAAACTTACATTATTTAAAACTTAGAGGATAACTAGGTTTCACACATTACTATTGAGGTTTCTTATGTTACACTAATCTCATGTGTATATGGGAAGAAAGAGAATGATATGGAAACTTTTGCACATAATTATATAGTAGTATATCTAGTCTAGCAAGTTGTATCAATGAAACTAAAATTTCATCAATAAGTCATTACCTCCTCATAGTCATACCCCTTCATGTCCCTTCTTATAGTTTAACTATACATTTTCTTCAACAATTGATATGCCCTCCTCTAAAGGCCCCCCTTCATCTTCTCCCTCCTCTTCCCATAAAAATGTCCATTCATTTAATAATCATATTTTCCCAAATCCCCTATCATCTTCTTCACATAAAAACACATCATTGATCATGGCATTAGTTTAGTTGCTCACAGTACTATACATCCCCCTTTCTCTTCTCATAAACTTGAAATATTATATGGAAAATGGTTCAAGATATTAGCACACTCTAGATATGAAGGAAATGTCCTTAGCCTAATGAAGATAGTATTACTTGAAACCTATTCCCTTAAAACCATACTTATGTATAATCAATCATGGATATTCTCCTAATGCCTACTCTTACACTTCTTCAAATTCTCATGATATCTATTGTATTTTTCACTCCTCGATCCTTTCTTACTAAAATTACATAACATAATTCTAGATTTACATACTATTTTCATTCGCTTATGCACTATGAAAGGTAAAACACATTCTTAAAACACAACTTCATATGTATGTCCGATCAATTAAATTAAGCATAATTCTTTGTCATATCAAATTTGGTAAATGGTATTCTTATTATAGTGTATACCTTATATTTCTTCTAATTCTTTTATCATTCTTAGTTCATGTATATATGTGCTATCGAACTTTATAAACCTTTAAAGTAGAGGAAACTTATTAGGAGAGAGTTGTCAAGAGCTAGCTTAGACAATCCATGTTTAATGTACACTAGGGTTATACAATCAATGATTAAATGAATTGTGATATCATAGCTACTTTTTTTTAGAATCTAAGCAAGGTTTTGGGAGTATTATACCAACCAAGAGGTTGAAAGTGGTAGTGGTGATTTAATTCCATAGTTCGGGGATTAGTGGTAGTGGTGATTTAATTCCATAGTTCGGGGATTAGTTTTTCCAGTACTAGTGACCATTCATATTCCTAGTGATCATTCATTTATAATGGTAGGCATGAATCCATTAGGGTCTAGGGTTTTAGGGTTTAGGTATTAGGTTTTAGGTTTTAGGGTTTATGGTTTAGGGTTTACAATTTAGGGTTTATGGTTTTAGTTTTTAGGTCTATGTTCTAGGTTTTAGTTTATTGTACATGTATCCATTATTTTGAAGAATATGTTTACAAATAGAATTTACAAACTATAGAATTCAACCTAATTACAACAATTAAACTAAACAAAAATATAAACCATGAAATTACAAACCCTAATGATTACATTATATAATTAAATTTTAAACCATAGTTACAAACAAAAATCGTTAAATATAAAGCAAAAAAAAGCACAAATACTAACCTAGAGGTCACTGAGATTGATTACATCGAAGGAATGAGTTGGTAGGTGCAATTTGGTTAAAGCGATTCAAATACAAGTACTTGTTCTCCTTTGATCAGTCTTTGGCCACAAAATTTGCAAGTGAAAATAAACCGACAATCAATTTTTTTGAAAAATAAGTACTTTTTCAAAACGAGTACCCATTTCTAAACAAGTACCTTTTTAGTAGTGGGTACCCAAAGCAGAACAGTTGCCCATTCGAATTTAGGCTCGAGATCCCATTCCTTTCGGCATTTTTTTTGCCAAAACTTACCCTCTTAGTGGACCCAACTTCTTGCTTTTACCCACTACTCACCATCATGAGATTGTCTCAATTATCAAGCAAAGAACTCAAGAGAGTAATTCACTATTCCTCCTCATCCATCTTTACATCCATAAATACCAAATAGCTCACCAAAGTGTTGAATACATTCAAATGCTCTATCACTAAGTCATCATCACCCACCTTCAATGAATACAACTCTTCCAAAAAAAATGCTTATTCAATAAGGAATTTCTCTGATATAAATTCCCAAGTTTATCCCAAATCTTCTTGGTGGTGGTGTATGTCAAAACAATTAAGAGCATTGAATCCACAAGACATAGCATAATGAGACACCTTCCCGTCCATTCAAGCACTTTCTAGTCCTCATCATTCAAGCTAGATAGTTTTTGGTCCACTATCACAATCCATAGACCTCTTTCCAGAAGTCAATTCTCCATCTTGAGCTTTCATAGCTCAAAGTTGACTCCATTGAATTTATCTTGAAAACAAGATCGCTACCACAAAACTTCCACTTAAACAAGGGTTAATAGAAATAAGCCTCATTCCTCTTCATAAGGATCGATCAAGCTAGCTAACCCTCTCATACCAAATGAAAGAAAATAAGAAAAGATATGCAAATATTTTTTGTAATTAATCCTATGAGAAGAGTGTCATAAGCTTTCCAATCTAGATAATTTTTAGTAGCATTATAGAAAAACAATGACACAAATAAATACCAAGAATGAACCATTACATAAGAGTATGGGACACTGATATACCCTTGATTTAAAACACTAAAAAGGGTTGACTTTGGTTTTAGTGGTGAGGTAGAAATGAATTATTTATTTATTTATTTATTTTAAACAAAGGGAGGAATGTTTATTAGCCTAGTTAATTAAACAAGAATTTATCTAATTCATTAGTGATAGAGGTAAGTTAATATATGATTTAATTAATTGATGCAAGGTGCTAATTAATTAAATCAATCTAATTTATTTATTTTTGAGAGGAAAGATGACCTAATTAATCAAATAATTTTATATAATTAATTAATGAAGATGTGATGCAAGGTTAATAATGCAAATGTATGGAAGCATGATGATATTAGGTTAATATGTGGAAGCAAATTTTAATTGTTTATATTACTATACTAAGATGTTACATATCAACACCCCATTATCAAACCAAATAGAACCACATATTCATCAAAAGCTTCTCTTTGGAAATAGCTCTTGGGTTAGGTAGAACTCCATCAAACTACCTTATAACCTCCATAGAGTTATAGCTCTCGAGTTGAGCTCATAAGTTCCCAAATTTCATCTCAAATTCCAAAATTATTGAAGAACCATCCATGTTAAGCTACATCCATAGTGCACCATCAATTTGTCTCATGATCCTCATAAAACTATAATTGTAAAGCTTCATCTACAATAGATCCACAAACTCCCAAACAACCTAGGCAACAATCCATGCTGAGCTTCATCTACAATAGATCCATGCCTATCTTCAAAGTGTGAACTTTTATACTCATCTATCCACAATTATTGTAAAAAAAGCCTCTTTCTCCACAAAATAGTACAAATGCAGTAGTGCTTCTCAAACAATCTACCATCTAAAAGTGAGAAACTAACTCTAGATAAAAAAAATTAAAAAAATAAAAATAAAAAATCCTTCGACCTTCAATGTCCACCACCCTTCTCTTTGATCTTCTCAACGCTTACTCCTAAAAGATTCTCTACTTTTTACCCCATTGTTTTTAATGACTGCAATATAACAACCTTCAAGCTTTCACTTTTCATGATAAATGCACCATTCCCCATTGAATAGTAGGTATTCAAGCAAACCATTTCATACAATATAACCAAAATTCAAAGGTCTTTGTTTCTTTGGAAATGTCTAACATCACAACATAAATCATATGTTTAAAGTGTTGGTTTCTAAATAATACACTTTACAAAATAAATCTTATATCTCCCATTTTACAAAAATAAATTGTAAAAAGCAAAAGCTTTAAATTTAAAACTAACTTCAATTACCAAACATACTACTAAAGGGATAAAAACTAAATGGCTTTGCCAATCAGGCTACTTATTGACAATGTGTTTCAATCAATGTAATTAGATTTCCACAATCCATATGAATTTATGTCTGAATGCTTCTGGATTTGATTGTGTGTCCACTTTTTTCATCAACGTTTCGGATCACACTCAGTGAACCATGATGATGGTTCACTGAGTGTGATCCGAAACGTTGATGAAAAAAGTGGACACACAATCAAATCCAGAAGCATTCAGACATAAATGTGTTTCAATTCAAATAAATTTTGAAAAAAGAAATCTTATACTTTCACTCCAACATCTAAATTACCTTTACATGCCTCTTCTCGCCTTTTTCGTGCCTCTTCACACCTCTATTGTCCAAGCATTTACCCGAAGATTACAGAGAAATAAATCTTAATAAACATGCAATAAGCACCCATAGATAGGAGCTTGCTGAGGGCATCCTACTGGAAGCTTGCAGGATAGTTTCTTCCTCCTTTTCGAATTCAATATAATATGCAAAACTTTCTCTCAATACATAAAATCTTTCTGAGTAGTTTCTATAATTAACATGGTTGTCAAGACTTGCATTCTTGGGCAATGTTGTGTCTTTTATATTTTATCAAATAATATAAACTAGCTATGGCACCTTGTGCAATGGGTACGCTGAAGAGGTGTGGAAGGTCAATTAGGAAAAAATTAGTTTATTTTTTTCACACATTTGTATAGTAAATGAGAACAATTGGCAAGTCATTTAGAAATTGATTATTTATTTTTAATTATAGAATAATATTATTATATTTATTTTTTAAATTTTATGTATTAACTATTATATTATTATATAACTAGCAATTGCACCTTTGTGTGCAATTTGGTACGCCGAAGAGGTATCGAAGGTTAATTAGGGAGAAAATGATATCAAATGGTTGGTCATTTAAAAATTGATTTTGTTGATATATTATTTTGAATATTTTTATTACTATTTTTATCAATATTATATTATTAATATTATACTTAGTAAATTATTATTAATACTATACTTAGTAAATTATATTTATCCTTAATATTATATTATTAATTTTATTATTAAATTATTATATTATTGTTTTATTATTATTTTTAAATTATAATATGTTAATATTTAATATATCATATGTTATTATATTATATTTATATTAATATTTACTATATATTTTCACACCACCTAGAACCATCAAAATTTAAAAACTACTTTAACAAGTTCAAAAACACAAGACTCCATTTCCATATTTCATAATGAAAGTACATCCAAGGCTCAAGATTAAAAAATACACAAGACTCAAGATTTTAGACGACCAATTAAACATCTTTGTTTATTGAGTACTACATTAAGACATTTAACAGCAATGATAACTTGTAGGGATTCTACTTTTAAGGCTATAAATACAAGCCTTATTGTTGGCTGTCAAAATGGGTAGCTGTTTTAAATTTATGTTTGAAGGAGAAGAAACAATCTAAATAGTAAAATACAGTCAAGCTCTTGTCACTCTGCCTTATCTTGACAGGACAGATATTATCTTTCAGACTTCCTATTAAACATTGAATAATAAAATTGGATTCTGCTGTAATCAAGGAGTTCTAAAGCAAGTAATAAGTGATTTTTAAAGCAAGTGACTTGGCTTGGCATGGCTGGAATCTTTCATCATAGTCAGATTTCCATAACGACTCCTACATATAATGAATCTCCATGTGTCCTTTGTCCAAAAGCATCAAGAAGCTTGAAGATAAAGATTTATTAAAAACAATGGTATGTAGCTTAGCAGAATATTGGCTATTGTAGTGAAAATCAGGGTAGTATGGTCTTAGAAGGAGTAAACATAAGTCGGTGGAGACTTTATATATTGGACACTAATATCAAACAGTATTAAGAAGATATTTGAAATACTTGTTGAACATTTCTCATAGTTTTTTGAACTAAGCTGTGAGTACAAGAAATCAGAGATCATGGGTTCTTTGGTGCCAGGGTGGGATTCTCCTAGGTCTGGTAAAGTATATATTCAACACTTATTTGTTTGGCACCTGAATTTTTAAATTTTTTTTCTTCAACATAAGGATTCAACACAACTTCCTACATCAGAGAAAATTTTAGGTGCTCTTTCTAGTTCCTAAATGATGTTAAACAAATTAAGACTTAAAAAGGAAGTGGAGAGATTAATGTCACACGCCTGACTTTAGACCCCTCACAAGGATTTATCCAATTTTAATGATACAGTAAAGGCAATTTCTGGCACCAAAGACCAAGTGCAATACAGAACTACTTGATTTGTTGAAACCCGAACAGAACATGATAGATTGAGAGTGAATTTTGGACTCAACTCACATCACTTGACACAAACTCTGATAGCATCCATGTCTACATGCGTATTCAGTAGAAAACTGCTATTGCTTCAAAGTATTATGCTTCACTAAAATGACCATCACTTCAATCTAAATATCGAGTTCTTTATTTGTCTTATTCTGGCTCTTATCCTTGCATCTGCTTTTCTTTTCCACTTTTCAAATAATGGATTGCTAGTCAAACCACACGGTAGTAAAGGCATTCTCAGAAACATCATCCAGCTCAATACAAGTGGAAATTTTCATCTATATCTACCTGAGTATTCAGTAGAAAATTGCTATTGATTCAAAGTATTATGCTTCATTACAATGACTTTCACTTTTATCTAAATATTGAGTTCTCTATTCATCCTATTTTGGCTTTTATCCTCGCATTTGCTTTTGTTTGGCAGGAATTTTCTCACACTAAATCATTGCACCCTCGTAGGGCTCCCTCACATGATACCAAATTCTTGAAAAAAATTACAGTTGGGCAATGCATCCAATTTTCTACCTTCAGCTTTTGAACCCATACATACCACATTTGCTTGAGCCTTACAATTTCATAGTTTCATTGGTAAGGCATTTCATCAAACATTTTTGCAACAATTTGTTCTAGAAGAGTTTCCACTTGTTTTGAAAGAGTTGTATGAATAATTTTCAGAGCAATAGTTTCCCAGTGTCATACATGATCAATAACATTATTATTATAAAATATTAAGGCTGAATACAGTGGCAAATAATTTCTTTTCCAGATATTGATATTGCTGATACAAATTGCATTATACAGGAAATTGTGGACAGTAAATAAGATTTCAGTTTTAGCACTCAGAAATTACTAAATAATATTTGTTGTTGTGCATATGGGCTGCAAATTAATAATCAGTTTCTGCACCTTTAATAAATTAACGGTTTTACTTTTTAATGCTTCTAGGTGGAACAAATCTTTAGAGAGAAAAATATACTGGATGCATACCTTCTTATTGGAGGATACTGTGAAACTGTGTCTGAAAGAATATTGTCTATTAAGATGCAAGAGTAAGTCATAATTACAAGTTTTTGATTAATGCATATGTACAATAGGATCTCTCTTCAAGTATTTTGCTGGAGGCATGTGAAGGGGCTGTGAAGGGGCATGGAGGACAGAGTTTAATTCAAAAACGATTAAAGTTTTGTTTAATGCTGGCCAGACGAGGTAGGAGACAGGGATTGAAGAATGTGAAGAGTTTATAAAAACATGAAGAGATAGATCCATGACATAGACAGAGGGAAAAAAATTGAAAAGAAAAGAATTAGAGAAGAGGCCGCAATAGGTGACAGGGAGAAAAAGTAGAAAAGAAACCGATGATATAAGAGATATTGGGGAGACCATGATATAAGAGATGTCATGCTCACATTCACCTCAATTTTTTAATTCTTTCTCAATCATACATATGAAGAGCCACCATGCACACCTCCGTTTGTCATCTTTCTCAGTTATGGTCATTATCATACAAGCATCGATTTTGGTACAATTTTTGATGAAATAGATCCATATATATTAACCAGGAAAAATAGATACAACATAACCTAAAATTAGTGATGGAATGGCATCATGCCCCAAAAGACGAACAAACCAGTAAAGCTAGCAAACGACGCATCACACAACCCCTAATAGGAAGCAGCTGCACTAGAAAAAATGTTGCTGCAAGGAGACTGGTGTTTTTGACGAGGGTCTCCCAGTTTATGAACAAGAACAATAAGAATAGGTTTTTAAAAGAGAAAGAATAATGGCAAGATTCTTGCAACTGCTACTAGTGTTATTCTTTTACTTTGGGCGTTACTCCCTCTGCTACTTACTCCATCCAATATCTTCCTCTCCCTTAACGTAGACTATGGCAAAACGTGACAATATATCAGTGAATAACGATTGTTCTTGCGCCAAAGATGTTTTCTTAACACTATGTTTCCTCATGTTCTCTAAAGATAGTACCCAATTCGGTATTACGAAACCCTAATCCCCTGCTGCTGAATATTCCCGATAATTGACAGACTGCCGCTGTTTGGAAAAGACGAACTGGGGAGTGAATTACCTCAACACAGCAAGCTCCATACCCTAAAATCTTACCAGTATCCCACAAAACTCATCCCCCAGAAAAGCCTTCGCACAAAATGGCAAAGAAATAAAAAACCACAAAATTCTGCACAAATTTGAGACAATCTCAATCTCTTTCACTTGTTGGTAAACGAAAGATTTTGAGGAGCAATGGGCTAAACGAAAGCTTTCACAGAGCAATTGTTGTGCTGTTAATTTCGATTGAGCACAATGGCGGTGTTGTTATTGAAGTTTTTTTTGCATATAAATAACGATCAGGCATGCGAACTGCAAGGATAAGGCGACTGAACTCCAATTTTCCAAGTGTGAAACCCTGTGAACTCCAGTTTTCATTTGTCATTCTGGAGGTGTTAAGAATGAACTTCAGAAATGAAAGATGAAGTCGCTCATAATCGGTTAAAAAACCAGTAAAAATAACCCGACTCATACTTCATTTGCATGGAGAAGACACTTAAATGAACAAGAACAATAAAACTAGGTTTTTAAAAGAGAAAGAAGACTTTTGTTTTTGAGGAGGATCTCCGAGTTTGCAAAACAGTGATCTTTGTTTTGACGGGGGGCTCCCGAAAGGTCAAGATCTACAGTTTACATAGGTGTGTTTTGTTTTTGACATGTCCAGTTTGCATATTTCATCTTGCGTAATGCTGGAGCAACTGCAGTGAACTTCACATTGCACTTTGTTTTTGACAGAGGGTCTCAGACGGTGATCTACGGCTGCAATTTAATAGACTGTCAACCAAGCTCTCTCGGTACTTTTAAACCGCTGATTGAGAATTTGAGCTGTGAAATCTCAAATAAGGACACGCCTTCGGCGTAAATATGTATTATTTATGTCATTATTATATTAATCTATTACATTTATTATTAATGTATTAACTATTATATTGTTATATAATATAGCATTATATATTATAAACCAAATTATTTATTAAATAAAACTAATTAATTATGTGGTAATGTTAAAACCTAAATGTGCTCATTATTAGGGTTGTAATTTATGCTAATTTATACCTAACTATGTAGAATAAAGGATGCCAAATTTTTTAAACCTAATATATATGTATTTGATAATTTTGTTAAAAAATAAGATATATAATAAATAATATAATTCTATTATTTATAATTTATTTTTAATTATATTAAATATACATTATATATTAATTACACTAATTTATACTTCACTATGTAGGGTAAAGGATGTTTTAATTTTAAAACCTAAATGTGCTCATTATTAGGATCTTGGCCATAATTTTCCATTTTATTTGAAAACCTAAATGTGCTCATTATAAGGATCTAAGCCGTAATTTTCATTTTAATTAAATATCATATATTACAAAATATTCTACATCAAACTTAAAATCTAAATATATTTATTTATTTATGCACATGTATTAACTCATTTATTACCACCTACTCTCCATCTCAACTCAATATAATTCTAAAGTGATTTGTTGATATTGTTTAATGAATTAACTTACACTAAGATTAGTTATACCACATGTAGAGAAAGATAAAAAATAACTTTAGTTTTGTTTTGCTCATGAATTTTAAAATAATAATAGTAAAACCACTTCAGTATATACTATATTCCCTAGGAATGATAGTTGAGAAATTTGTGTTGCTCATTCCACGGATTCACATGGGGATAGGGGGATACTCTAAAACCCTCGTCAGAGCCTTATTTTCAGGCTGCAGCTAGCCAAATTGGAGATGGAGGAGCGGCAGGGAAAGCAGCAAAAAGGTGGGGAACAGCCAAAAAAATGGCGAAAAATGATGAACGCTGAGATTCAGCCGGAAAAATGGTAGCGGCGGTAAAAACAATCGGAAAACGGCGAAAAATAGCCGAAAAATGGCGAAAAATGATGGACGGTTGAGATTTGTTTCACTGTCAACCAGGGCCTCTTGTTACGTTTCAACCATTGAAGGAGAAAATGAACTTGAAAAGTTCATATAGGTACACGCCTTCAGCGTAAAAATTATTGTGCTGTTGTAGTTATTCTTAGCCGTTGATTGTGAGTGCAAAGGAACCAAGTGAATAACGTTGAAAGAAAAACTCTGGGAACAGTTAGCAACGAACCTTAAACCAAATCTCCAAGCATCACCAATAGACAATGGGTCTATGCTCCTCCCAAATTGGCTGTAACCTAACAATATGTAGGCTATGAGCATCAAACTGGCAGTAATGGATGAATGGCAATATTTTCAAACTAGCTTTGTATTCTCCTTCAATCACTGCATATGTCCTTTATGAATGCTCCATTGCTTCAAGCCAAAGATGGGTTTCCCACTCACAGTTTAGGAAGGATAAATTCTCTGAAACTATAATGAAAATGGTGAACATACACACAGAATAATAATCCCACTATGATTTCACTAAATTGATAAACAGTATACTTAGTACTATAATAGTATAATACAGATGACATCAAAATCCCTCTTGAAATTGGAAAGTTGTTAGGAGTTTTAAGGCTTCCAAAGTCCATATTTAAGGAAAATCATTTTGAAAAGACCTGTGATACCTTTCGAAATTCATCTCAACCTCTGGGATCATGCTACACGATTCATTGTCAATATGTATATGTGTAGGATTATAGATTGGAGCTCTTTACATGAATATCTCTTTAAAATATAATGGTACAAATTGAAAAGCATAACTGATATCATGAACATCAAGGCCTGCATGAATAGAAATGATAAATTCATCTGGCAACTTAGTGATCCTATAACCACATCTTTTGTCCAAGATGAAAGTAATGGCATAGAGTCTGGTTGCTAATTCTACATAATTTTTCAACGAGTAACATGAGTAAAGCATGTAGACTTTCATGAAGTAATCCACAATAAAAATAGTCCCAGCAACAACATGGTGAAGCTTAATTTGTAAATCCATGCCATTTGAGAAAAGGGCATTCTGAACAATATTGTTCTTCTATATCACTGAGAATTTCCAATCAAATCATATCTTCTAAGAGGTTGAAGCATTTATCTAGAAACGACTATGTCCTATTCACTTTTATTTACCAAATTATTGATTGTTTCCACACAAATGCTTAAAAAATGTGAACTAGTAAATATAATTTCCAGATTCTAACTCTGTCTTTACCTAAAGACCACATCTTTCCAGTTTTATAAATAACATCTCTGTTGCACAATATGGAATATATGAGGTATGAAATGACCAAAGTACAAAGATTGTGAATTTCTTAAAAAAAAAAAGAGTTTTATGGAGCTTATATGCTTGCATGCAGTGATTGGACTAGTACTTTTGAGGATAAAATAAACATGTTCTGGTACATCACATGCAGCAACCACAATGAACAGTGCAAATCACAGCAGCTCTAACAAACCATTTTCAAATTATAGAGGCTAAAGTATGAAACTATCCAAGGCTTAGTTGTGACAGAACTAAAGTTACTCAATCAAACTGAAGCATCTACAGAAATCTCAGACAGAACAATGTAGATAAGCTCAAGTGTAAGAGATAGACATAAGCCAAGTTAACTAAGGTATTGCTGCAATGGATTTGCAAAAGTAGAAAGAATATTGCAGATAAGAAATTATACCACTATTAGCTGCAAGAAGGGGTAAAGCATACATATGTGAGAAGAAGAATCTAAGATTGACTTAGAAACCCAGCAATTAACTAGGTTAAAGTTTATACCACAACTTAAGTAGCTAATGGATTATCACAATGACTAACCAATCAAGAGAAGTATATTATTGAAGATCGTGCAATATGACCTTTGTATGAATGCCATTAGGCTGCTGTTATTATCACTTCTAATGTTGAAGTTCAGGCTATGTAGAAGAAAGCAATGCAAATTTATTCTGTAAGTGGATATCTTAATTGTGGATTGGAAGGAAAACTGTGGGCGGAGCTAACTTTATCTAATGATTGTTCACTTTGATTTAATCTACAGCCGAATGAGCCAAACATGAAACAATTTATAAATAAAATTTAAACAAGTAAATCTATATGACATGCCCTTCAACTATTCAAAATATTTCCATGGCTCGTATGAAAAGGAATGAACCATAGAACCTTGAATCCCTTGATAGGAATGAATTTTCATTATTTGATGGAATGAATCGATTGTATACATCCTGTAAAGTACAATGTAGTTGCTTCCCTTCCATAATGATATTGAAGGGCTAAATAGCATTTGCCATAGATGATATTATTTTGGCATACTACGAGTAAAACTTGTGGCGTCAGGGTTTTAAATATATCTAGAGAAGTCTCCAAATAGCATTGTAAAGTTAGGTAATGAGTATGCAATGTTTCCCTTGGAACATAGAAAACATACTTGGAAAACAGAGAGCAACAGACTGAAAAAATTTACGAGACATACTTTAAAAAAGAAACAGGGCAAAAGACTGACAATTTAGTCTTACAGACATTATGTTTCAACAGTCTATCTAAATGATTTTAGCATGTTTTGGAAATAATTCTAAAAATATTTTTCCATCACTGTTTCAAATAACGCTCACTGGTTTATCATCAGAAAAATCAAATTATTTACAATATTTGCAAAAGCCTTACAGATACATAAAAGAATCCATTTTTGCACTTTGCTAATTAGCCGTAATTCAAGGGAAGCGAAATATTCAATGTGTTCTTCATCAAAGTGGTACAACAGCAAAATCAGGAAGGTAAAGATACTTGTAACATTACCTTTGCCTAGGCGAGTTCCAAGCCCTTTCACACCAGTCCAACCCTTGACGAATCTGTGGTAATTTATATTTTGAAATTTCATCACTGCTCCAAAATGCTTGCTTTAGGAGATTGTATGATCGGTAGACTTAACTTGGTACTGTATTGGCCAAAACGTTTAATGAATTCTTTTTCACTCAGCTTAAAAAATTTAACCAGATGAGGGAGACCCTCAGATTGTGGATTGGTCCTCAGATACTTAAAGACTTCATAGCGGGGTTTAAGCCTTTTCTCTACGCTTAAAATCAAAATCACAGGATTCAAAACAACAATCCTCAGCTCAAGACCTGCAGTGTGTATCAAGAAATCCACGGTTTCCGTTATTTTCTTCGTTGACCTACGAAATATTGTAGGGGTCGTCTTAAGAATTAGATGAATCTCATCCTCTGTCATACCAAGGCTCGCCATATGTTTAGTCTTCTTTTCCAGGGTATCAAAACTAAACCCTAAAACTGCTCCGAAGGCTCTCAAAAACGCAGTGGAACCTTCCAAAATGCCTATGTTATTCTTCACAAATTCGACTTTAGGTTTCACTTGGCTCTCGAAATCGGCCATCAAAAGGCGAGGCACTCTTTTGAGCGCCTGGCACAGATGAGCATTTGAGCCAAATAGGTTTCTAAGATGGAGGATTCTAGGAGCGAGAGAGTTTTCTAAGCTAGCGGTAAGCACACTGGGGCTGCGAGATATAATACGAGTCATGTCGTGAGGAGCCAAGCCCATTTGTTTCAGGAATTCCATCGTGGCCTCCAGGTTATGAATGATTTCTCTAGTGATGTGATTGGATTTTTTCCTAAACAGGGGTTGGTTTTCTTCTCATGAGTGTTGTTACTTGAGAAGAAGAAAACCCACATTCTTTTGTTAAAAAATCTGATATACTATTGAGTGAGGGTGAGGAAGGAGATGATAATGAAGAAGAAAGTAGTAAGAATTGTCTAAGTGTAAATGATGGAGGATGCAGTGAGATTGTTAGAGGGAGGCATGACAAACATCTCACAGAACAATCCATGTATTTAGAGATCAATGTTGTCATTGTATTTAATCGGAAATAAGAGCACCGGAGAATGAGATATGGCTCTCCGTAACTCGTGGTACCCAGAGGTGTTCAAGGGCACGCATCTCAAGGAAGATGATTAAAATGTTTTAATAAAAATCCTAAAAATCTTTTGATCCGATGGTGAAAATTGTACTCTCACACTTTATATATATAATATAGTCGTCACATACTTTTAGGGCTCGGTTTTGATATAATTTTATTTATTATGATATTGCAATAAGGATTCAATCATGTAGTTTTTCGAGTCAAAGCCATTGACCCATGTTTTATGAGTAATATTACAATAAGGATTCAATCACGTAGTTTTTCGAGTCAAAGTCATTAACCCATGTTTTATGAGTAGTGATTTACAAAAATTCATTTCTCATGACAATGAATGGTTCATTTAGTATGCATTGCATCTAGGTGATGCTCACAAAGATGAAGCATTGGACCTTCCCGAAAGGTCACCCATCCGAGTACTACTCCAACTCAAGTGCGCTTCACCATGGAGTTTTCTCAAAGGTTAAGTCCGTTTAGCTTGCAACCCCATGGAGTTTTCTCCATGGTTTCTTCTTGCAAGTCCCCAAAAAACATCTTTTATAAGATCTTAAGTTAAGTTGTTGCCAAGTCACTTTAACCATAAGCAAAAATTTTATTTATTCTTATATTTAATTAAATCTACAATGTATGAATAAAGTTTTATTTTCTAAATTCAAATTTTAAATATGGGTCAAGTTAAATATTATATGGTTTTTTGTTTTTTGAAAAATTGTTTCAAATTGTTTAAATGGAGTTAAGGGCTTGATGTTAGGAAAAGATACCAATGGAGCTTCTGCAAATTTTAGAGTTCTTTTCCTTTTGGAGCTTCTGCTTCCTATGCCTTGGTTGAAAAACCCTAGAATCTTATAAAATGTTGTTACCTTTTTTATGTTTTGTCGTTTAGTAGCCCCTTCACCTTTTCCTAGTAACTTAAGTTATTTATTTGATGCACGTGCTTTTAAAAGGTCTTTAAGTTGTCTGAAGACAAGCCCGTCGAGTGGTCACCACATTAATCCTCGTCAACACCAAGTGTTGGCATTTCATTAAATCAAGGTAGTTATAACCTTCAGGGAAGCTTTTAATCCATACTATTTCTATGCGTGAGTCCCCAAAAAGCATCTTTTATATGATCTTAAGTTAAGTTGTCACCAAAAATAATATGGGCAATGGACCGAACGGAGTGCAAGTTTTGGTCTTGGGCAAAGGATACAGAAAGGGAATGGCCTACATTGGCAAGGAAGGCAACACATGAACACAATTAGTGGGAGCAATTGTTTAAGTGAGGGCCAGAGCAGTGGTGGAATCACAAATGGTAAAGGAAACCAGCAACCTAGTTTGAAACTAGTGGTCAAAGTGTCAGTCGATTTGGTAGAAAGGGGAAGGCTTGGAAACCCCCTATGAACCAATCGTGGTGGGGATGGGTGGATCATTTGCAAGAGGTGGAGAGAAGAGTGTGTAAAGCTCAAGGCTTCAGAGGTTCGACCAAGTCAGCTGCCAAAGGCCCTTTCTCTAGACGGTAGGAAGGACAAAATGGTCGAAATGCAAGTGTGGAGAGATGGCAGGAACGACGAAGAGACCTATCCAAGGATTGAATGGCTTCAAGTGAAAATACCATTCCTTGTAACCCTAGTGTAGCAAAAAAATGTAATTTAGTTTCATTAGGAAATGTTGCTATTAGCAGGAAGTTGTCGACTTGAAAGATAGGGATTTTTTTGGAAATGGTTGGGAGTGTGGCCAGCCTTTCTGAAAGTCAAGCATTGGTGTGGGAAATCCTAGGGTGAGGATATCAGTTTAAAATCCATGCCTAATGACTTCTTCCGAGTAGAGTGTTCTTCAAGGAGGGAAAAGAGACAGATTCTCAATCAAGGGCCATGTATGATGGGGAAGCAAGGTATATATTTAAAGGATTGGGAATGCAACTTTAATCCATGGAAAGATGATATCGCAAATATACTAATGTGGATAAGGTTGTATAACTTACTAGTGAAGTATTGGGTAGAGGAAACCCTAACTGAAATTGGAAATAGTATGGTCACTATGAGAAGAGCCATGATTCAATTGCAAGAAGAGAATATTGTATGTATGTCAGGATTTGTGTAAAGGTGAACCCCAATATTCTCCATCCTGAGGAACTAGAGTTTCTATCAGATCTGAGAGAGTTGTGTCAAAAGGTGGAAATAGAGGAAGTGGTAGAGAGATGTAGCATTTGCAAAAAACTAGTGAATACTTTAGAAGAGTGTCAAAACTCAAATTTTCATCAGTTAGAGGAATTTGGTGCTTAGGTTGAATCAGAGAAGCCGATTCTCCAAGGGGATTCATCGACAGTTGGGGTGTCCAAGCAATGGGAATTAGTGATAATCTACAAACAATGGAGGCACCTTTGGATCAGGAGCATGTTGAGCATGTTTCCTAGTGGGTAGGTTGGTTTTCATGACTCATCTTCCTTTTCCCAGAAGTGGTTGGATGAGGGGATAACACCTTGCAAGATAGGTAACCCTCAGGAAATGGTTGGTGTGGTTACACATGGGCTAGTGGTTAAAACTCTAATGCCAGCAATGTGGGAGGCCCCTTTGAAGGAATCCTTGGTATAGTCAGAGGAGAACGAGCAGAGGTTATGTTGTAGTAGGGAAAAAGAAAATAAGGAAAATATGCCTCCAAAAGAAAATTGGGAGGACTCGTATGAGTTTTTGGGGAATGGGGAATATTCAAATGAAGAAGGTGGTGTGGTGGATATTTTGGAAAATAGATCATTAAGTAAGAGTATGGCATTAGGGAATGAAGTTAAGTTGGGTGAAAAAAGGGGGAAGTGAAGAAATAAAATAGAGTTATGCTAGAGATAGCAAGAAATTCCAGGGAGCAAATGAAGCTAAAATGAGGGAAGGGTGCATCCCTTCCCCAGTCGCCATGAAGCTCTTAACTTGGAATGTCAAGGGATTGAATGTCCCTAACAAGTGGTGTTTGGTCAAGAAATAGCTTGACCAAGCTAAGGAAAAAGTGGTATTTCTTCAGGAGACAAAATTAGATCAAGCGGGGATTCATGTGACACTTTCAAATGGAGGCAATGAAATGGTGTGTTTGTAGAAGCAATTGGTGTTGGTGGTGGTTTGGGCATGCTATGGAATCCATATAAGGTTAAAGTTGAGGAGATCCTAGATACTCTTAATTGGCAACTGGTTAAAGTTAGTTCCAACTCCTTCAGTTATAATATATTATTATTGAACATCCATGGTCCAATCAGTAGTGTTCATAAGCATGAGGTGTGGTCCCATGTAGGGGGAGTTCTAGAAAACTTGGATGAGAAAATTATTCTAGATTTGAATGCTATGAAGAGTGATGGAGAAAAAAGAGGTGGATCGAGCAAAATTAGTGCCACTCAAAATATTTCTAGCAATTCATAAATTTGTGCCATCTACGGGAAATTGATCCAAAGAATGGGGTGTTCGCTTGGACTAATTGAAGACTAGGTTTCACTAGCATTGCTAAAAAATTGGACAAGTTTTTTCTTGTTGGGGAATGTTGGAGTAATTAGGATAGTCGCTTGATAATTAATTAATCATTAATTAATTAAGTCCCTTATTACTTTATTCACTTAAGCTAAACTTAGGATTGTTTTTTTATTATTATATTGGGCTAATTATAGGTCTAGTTGTCTCATTGCATGAGATTAAGACACTTGTCACAATCTAATGCAATCCTCATCTAGGGCTTGTTTTTATTTTTTTTTATAAGGATGCAAATTCATTGTAATTAAGTACCATTTAGGTTAATACATTGCACATATCAACGCTTTTTTAGATCAATCTTTTCTCTCTTGGTTGCATAGCAAATTATTTGCTTTGATCTTTCTTTTGTGATATGTTAATTTCTTGCAAGTGATTTATAGGTGTTGTGGAGTTCAATATTCAACTTCAACATGGTATCAAAGCTCTAGATCTATAGCTTCTTGTTCGAATACTAAGAGATATGGCCTCGAGGGAAAAATTGGCTCATCCTAGGATGAAACAGGCATCACCATTGCGTCAAGAACAACCAAAAACCTAAGGATCGCTTGTCGTTTCATCAATTTTGGTGCAGTTGAAAAAAAGAAAAAAAAAGCAACAAGGACCTTTGTACAGAAATTTGTATGGATCAACCTTGTTACCTCAATGGTTTTTCTGCAGACAATCGATAAGTATGAAGGTTTAAAAATAATTTCTCTGGTTTTTTTTTTCCAGAAAATTAAAAAATTGCAAAGATTTGTGTAGACACGTCAAATTTGCATTATGCATATTCATCCGCTCAATAAATAAATCAAATGCATCACATCCATTCACCTAGTAAATCAGGTTCTTATCATCAAAAGCTCAATCATAGTTTAATTAAATAAATCAAGCTTTATTTAATTAAAATCTCAAACATGCATCTTCCATCCTTTTTGATTTAAATAAAACAAATATTTAAGTCTTAAAAGTCAAAATCATCTAATCAGCATTAAATCAGCATAATCATCATCTATTTAATCTAACCCTGATTAAATACTCACCCACTTGCATTCTCTAGATTTGGCCACTTGCACATGAAATTGCAATTAATTGATTTATCAAAATCTTTATTTTCAACTTGGCATAAAGGAAGAATATTCTCCAAGTTTGAATCCCCCCCCAAGTGGACATGTACACCCAACAGAGCATTTATGAGGCCTTACATGTCTCTTACATGTCCCTTTCCAAAGGTCAAACTCAGCATTCATTGCAAATTTGAATTCAAATTTTCCCTCTCATGGGCACTCTTCCCAAATCTTGCACATACATCAACCAATTATCACTTGACAAGTGTCCTTTCATTTGTCTAATCTTAGTCCCACATTGGTCTCTCTTCAACACTTAGCATTTTGAAAATCTATAAAATAGAGGCTTCATCTCTTATCAAATCCTTCACCATCTCTCCACAATCTTGCAAGGTCACTCTCTTCATTTGAGATTTGATCTTGTCCATTTCACTCTTCATCATTTGCAACATTTTATCAATCAAGGATTGGGAAAGGGTCACTAGCACATGTGACACCAATCCACTATGAGATAGTATTTTCTTCATGTTTTGTTGTATGTTTTCAACTAGTTTATCTAATCTTTTGTTGTTTTGATGGCATCATGAAGCATGTTGATTTATTTCATATGGATGTTGAGGTTTCGCTTTGCTTGAATACTAATCATGCTTGTTTATGTTAGTTTTTAACCAAAATGCAGAATTTCACATCCTACAAATGGCGCTAGAAGGAGGGCAGCCTGGTTTATATGATTTTACATCTTGTCATCTTAAGCTGACAAAATGCTTCATATGACCATTGAGTATTTTGAACTTTACATAGTACAAATTTTAGCTTTCAGGTTTTAGTACAGATTTGAACTTTTTTGCATTCATAATAGGAATGTTTTGAAACACATTTATATTGGAACATCTTTTAAATCTTTATGGGTGCACTCCAACTATAACATCTGACAAAATATCTCTATGTTTGTCCTTACAGCGCCAATGTCTATTTACAGGTTAATCACGCTCTCAAGATCTCCATTCTAAAATGGATTTCATTACTTTTTGTTATCTGTGTAAAGAGATCCACCTTAGTTTGGTTTTTTAGATGTTGTTTTAAGAAATAGCTCATTTTTCAGGCAGGATGATTAACCACAAGAATGATTGGCCTTCTCTGTATCATAGTCATGCATTCTTCTCTTGAGATTCAATACGGCCATCCTTACTCGTTGTAGAAACCTTTAGTCATTGGGTGATCCCACAATAGTGGTTTACACTTTTTGGCCTAATTGGACACTGATATTTTTTTTTAACACAATCTCCACATTCGGGCACCTATAGCGATTAAACTGTAAGGAATTTGAAGATGATGTAAACTAGAGTCTTGTCACATTTTGTCTGTAGATTCTAAAAATATTTTTTTCAATTTTTGGAATCAGATTGCACTTATTTTTCCATCTCCCACAAAATTGGTTTTTTTCAAAACAACATTTTAAAAAGTGACGCATTACACCATATAACGCATAACTTTTTTTCCATGAAGGATAAAATTCCAATTCTTTCAAATTTAGATTTCTAACTCCGATATCTAGTGCTTCCACTTGGTTAGATAGTTTTTTATTGAATATTTTTTCTTTAATCAAGTTTTGAAGTCAATCAAATGACAATTTAGACATAGCGCGACCGTATAACGCATAACTTTTACTGTATGTATCGAAATTATTCTCTTTTTTTTTTGTTGGATCAAGGACTTCAATATCTGGTGCACTCATATTTTTAAATTTTTTTTTTATAATCTTCTATTTTTCCACTTGTGCAGAATAGAGATTTTTGTTTTCGATGAAAAACCTATATTTAATAAAACTTAAAAAAAGATAGATAATAAAACCAAAACATACTAAAATTATATTCATTGGATAGCTCGTTCTGAAGGCTACTCGATTCCAATTTTGGTTTCTAAATATTCCCCCATTTTCATCCCCAACCGGAGCTTGAAAGCGTAAAATTTTAGGTTTTTTGTGTGAACAAATTAAAAAATTAGGGAAAAAGGGGGTTCGCTAGAACCAGGGGGGTTCTAGCGAACCAAGGTTCATTCGAACCCCACTAATATGCATTTTTCCTTTGTTTTTAAGGAAATGTGGGCCCAATAGTTAATGGGTTCGCTCGAACCCTAGTTCGGTCGAACCCCTTTATGGTTCGGTCGAACATGTAGGTTCATGCGAAACCCTAAAACCAATTTTTTTGCCATGGGGTCATTTTTTCTCAAATTTCCTTCCTCTTCAAAAGTGTAAACCACTTATGTGGCTTCACCCCATTGCTTCTGCCAATACCCAACCTGCTATTCAAAAATCAACGCTTGAGAGAAAGATCCACCTGCAGCTTGCATTTTCCTTAAAGTTGCTAATGCCTCTGCAAGAAATCTATTTCATGTGTATCCTATGGATGTGTCAGCTCCAATAGCCCATTTCTTTAAGGCTTTCTGTCAAGCAGTTCACATGCCCTGTCAGCTATAGGTCGATGTTGGAACGGCTGGGGTGTTTGGCTTTACACCCACCAAATGCATTTGCTTGAAAAGTTTTACGCGCCTTTTCCATCGGTGGCACATGCCTAAAATTTTTACACGGCTTTTGAATTCGCTTTGCCCATATCATTCAGTCTTGAGACCACGTTACTCTGAGGCATTTTGTCTAACAGTCTGCATGCCTTGTCTATGCAACCACATTTGGCATTCTGTTAAACAATTCACGCGCCTTGTCTAATCTTCTACCTCATCCTGTCACACATTTCACGCGCCTTGTCTATGCTTCCACGCCACTGTCAACAGTTTGCATGTCTTGTCTTTGCTTCCACATTTTGTTAATTTTATTTTTCTATCAAACAGTTCTCACGCCTTGTCTATGCTGACACATTTTTCCTGTCAAATAGATCACGCGCCCTGTCTATGCTTTCACGTCTCAAACATTCTGACAAACAGATCTCGTGCCTTATCCTTGCTTTCACATTTCTCCAGGAAACGCCAGGGAGGATGCTGGAATGGTTGTGGAGCTTAGTTTCACATCTTCCAGTCGCATTTGCTTGAAAGTTTCTCGTGCCTTCCTGCAAACCATGTTGGTCGTCCATTCATTCCCCGTTCGCTTCTTTTTCTATCTCTGTCAATCAATGTACTTCTGTAACGCAGTCTTCCTTACCTATCTTCATAGGCCGTGTTTTTCCATCTGCTATTGGTAAAGAAGAAAAGCATGCTTGGAGGCTGCAGAAGAGTCACGGCTCATGAACTCTGCTATGAACATTGACTTATGAGTCAAGTCCAAAGCGTGTGAATACAATGGGCAGTGGCCCAGTCCTGCCGCAGATGATATGAGAAGAAGGGAATCAGGCAGATAGAGACAAACTACAAATATAGAAGAGATTGCTATGCATGCTCAGTCGATGATTTTCTATTAATACTTAGTGTGCCACATCAATATTGGAAAGGGATATAAGGAAGAGGCATTAGTCAAAGAAAAGACAGAACTATCAATTTCTGATTATTAACTTGTTTCATAGTAACTAAAGTCAATTTTTCATCATAGAGGAGTCGGGTTTGTGAAATATCAAGTGTTTATGGATGGCTTTTAAATGGTATGTTTTTCTTCAGTAATTGCGTACATTGAAAATCTTTGCAAAACAACTTACTTTTCATTTATTGTTTACAAGAGACTTTCGAGGCAGGAGGATTTTGAGGCATTAAGTGAAGTCTGATCTTGAATCTGCAGAGTGCCTGGCTACGCATTAATAAGCATCTTATTGGAGATTTTATGTCAGACATTTAAATGCCTTGTCTATACTTTTATAGTTTGTTGATGCATTTTTCCATTAAGGCATTTAATTGATTTGATACTTCTGCAGGGTAGTCTTTGTTTAATATTTATGCAAGCATCGGATTGAAAAGAGAACACACCTTTATTATTGGCAGATATTAACAACAAGAAGGACATTTATTTAGCAGATTTTAAATAGTTTGTTGTGTTTTGTCATGCATTTATTGAATAGTGAATATGGATTTTGAAATCTTTACTTCCCCAACTGTCGTACTTTGGCTTTTGTGAAGATTTTTCTTGAAGAAATCATTGAAAATTAGAAACCAAACATTGCAGGCCACTTCTTGAATAACGTTACTCATTTATGACTTTTTGAGAAGCGTTGAGCTTTGTTGGCAAACTGTCTTTTTTTTTTTAATCAAGACTTTTTTTTTTTTAAATAAATTAAATGACTTGATCCTCACGCAATTGACTTTTTTTATCTTGCAGGAGGAATTTCGTTTTCACATGAAACATTGGAAACAATCTTTGAAGACTTTTGGAGTTGAAGCAAATTAAGCACTTAATTTAAACTTGACAAAAGCATTTTTAAATGCTTGGAGCATCCATTTACTACCTTAATTTTCTGTTTTAAGCCAACTGCATCATTGTTTTCTTTCAATATTGGATTAAAATTGAACATACAAATTGACTAGACATTGTTTTTTGGGACTAAAATTGAACAAAGCAAATTCACACTTAAGTTTGGTGCTTTAAAATGAACTCACAATTGCTTTGAAGGCTATAAAACGAACAAGTGCTTGAATTGTGTGATTTTGTCTTTTGAGTGTGTATCCTCTCCCCTTGCGCTTCGTGCGATCTAGGGTGCAAGAGAAACACTCAAAATACATTTTATTGCTTTGAAACACTTCGATTTGGGCTTAAAATTTGAACATCTTGTGCGAGTGTGAGTAGGGGCATTTTCACGTACATTCTCTTTCTTTGTGCCATCAAAGATCGATCGAGTTACGAATTGTGTCTTTGCTTGCTTTTGTTTATCCTAGAGGGCCTGTCTTGGGAAAAAAGTACTCACCCAAGGGAACGACTCAACCGGTAACACTCTAAAGCCAAGAGTATTTCCAACCGGGATATAAATGTGGGTTTTGGTTAAACACCATTATCATGCGGTTGGCTCCAACAAGATGGATCCGAAAGGGGACTCTTGCCGTATGGGTCAATCTCCACGAACGGAAAGTCCTTACTAGAACCCATGTGCTAGAATTTGCCAAAATCCTTAATCTATTTGTTGGTGCAAGAACGGTCGTTCAAGCCACCCCACACTCTTACGGCCTTCTAGTAGAGATGGAAAGCATGCCATGGGAGTTTCATGGTGTTGATGCTTGGCTGCCCCGATTAATGAGTCGTGGAGGGGAGCCAGTGGGGTCAAGCATCTAACCATCCGCTAGAGATAAGTGTAGCTAGACTTGTCCAAGTGGGAATCCAACAAATATTGTCTTACACATCCATAGGGCTTGTAATTGTTTTCATTTGAAAACACAGTGTTGTATTCGAAAACATTTTGCAAACAAACATTCAACATGATTCTCAAAATTTCAAACCCTCTTGAAGACAAATATCATTGACTCAATCCATATGCTATTGCTTTCCCTTGGGATTCACGTCCTTAGAGGTTCCTAAGCATTGGATTATACCTCAATTTGTCTTCTTGAGTAAATAATAGGAAAACCCTTGCCTTAAGTTCATTGAATTTCCACATAAAATATCTTGTGGGGTTTAAAGAAATTAAGACATTGGACATCTTAGTTTGAAACTTTAATCAAAAAGAGTGTTTTTGGTAAAATAAAGACATTAAACAAAGCTAAGCAAAATGAACTTTCATGTGTGTTGAAGACTCCAAATCCCAAAAGCACAAATCATTGATTGGAAATCCAAAATGTTCAAATCATTCCTTGGTTACAAAGATCTTTAGGAAGCATATGCATGCTCTTTAATACCTAGGTCTAGGAAAACACAAAGTATCTTTTTAGGTTCATCTAAGGATCAAAACAAATCAAACCTCTTTTCATCCATCTTTCAAAACATCAAATCCATCTCACAAATCATCTTTTGAAAAACCTTGAAATCATCCTTGAAATACTAGGCTTTATGACAAAATCAAGCAAACACCAAAATCATTGAGACCAAGTCCTTGAAAACATTTATCAAAAACACCTTTGGCTAGGAATGTGTAAATGCATCCTTTTGCATATCCTTAGTCAAAGTCATCCAAATCATCTTGTTTAGCTTAGTGTATGTAGATGAATCCTTCTCCATATACTTAGTGAAACAAATCATCTTGTTTGGGTAGGTGTGGGTAGATGCATCCTTCTCCTCACACATATCCAAATCATCATCCTTTGAACACAACTATCCTTTATATCATTATCAAACATCTTAGGGTTCTTTTTGTTCAAAATTCAAAACAAAATCCAAAATCAAGATCAAGGACAAAATCTCAAAATCCAAAAATCAAACCAATCAAAAATCCAAAGCCTAGTATTTCATTCAAGATCTATCAAAAGCCAAAAACATCCATAACATCCATCTTTAAACATCACCATCATATCATCATCACATTTGATCCTAAAAAGCATCCTAAAACTTTCACTTTGGGACATAAAATAGAGATTAATCCAAAGAATCAAGAGATTTCATCTCCCACATTCTCGATCCTTGTTTTATGGTCCAAACTAGATCTCAATACAAGAAGAGTATGGAAGCCAACAAAGAAACACTTGCTTCAAGCAATCTTAAACAAACCAACATAGAAATGAATCTAGAAGAATCAATCAATCCATTGACCCTCTCATCATCGCAAAATCCGCAAGGAGAAAACCAAGGAGAGGACCCTACTTTTGGAATGTCTCGCGAGGAAATGATAAAAATGCTCCAAAATCTGGATAATCATCGAATGATCAATGTCATGATGAGACTCAACCCTTCATTGTACATGCTTGAACTAGCAAAACAAGGGGCCAAATTGCCTTCGGATTTTGATGTGAGTACCATAGTGGAGACATCATTTCCACCAATCTCATCCACCCCTATCACACCCATCATATCTCAACCACCTGTCATCGCATCCAACATGATTCCAAATCCGCCACCACTACCACCAAAACCAAACTTAGCGAGACAATATGACATTGCGCTAAAGGCTCACCAAGCCTACCAAAAGGCTATCCGACAATATCTAGCCACACAACAAGCAAGTAAAACTCAACAAGCCTCTCAAGCTGCCCAAGCCTCTCGAGCTACCCAACAAACAACAACTGTTGAGAACAAAGATCAAGATCACTCCATCATTGAACACCTTGAAGTTGTGTCTACGCCATCCAATGATCAAATGAATATATGTCAAGAGTCACTTCTCAATCATGATCAAAATACACCAACAATACCCAACAATGATCCAATTCAACAACTGTCAACATCATTTGACCCTATGGTTGAAGACCTTAGAAATTTCTCTACTGCAATCGTTGAAAACAATGTTCAAGATCTATCCATCAATAAAAATATTTTCGCTTCATCCAATGAGGCATCAATCAATGATCATGTTGAAAATGTATCTACATCACCTAATGAGGTAGAGGACATATCTCAAGAATTTATTCTAAAGTATGATCAATGTCTTTCACCAAAGTATAGCAATGGTCCTTTCCAAGACATATTGACATCCTTCGACCTCATGATTGCCGATATTGAAGGAATCTTCAACTCGACACCTGATCCAAGTCCACTCAAAGATCACAAAGATATTAAGCCACTTCCCATGCATAATGAAGATATCCAAGAGCCATTTGTAAGCAGTCCATCCTTTGAAACTGACCCATGTCAAGAACTTGATCCAAAGCATGTCAAAAGCAACTCTGAAATCATTCAAGATCAAGAATTCGTATCTTCAAGATACTATAATGATCTAATGGACACTCTCCTATCTATGCAAGATGATCATATCCATACTCCACCATCTACCCATGAGATGCTTTCTTTGGATGGAAACATAGATGATCATTATTCAGAACAGGATCCCTTTATTCCTGACATTATTGCACAAAAAGAGCAGATTATCAACTCCTATAGTCAAATGGAGTTGTCAACATCAGGATCGAATATGTCCCAAAATCAGATTGAGGAAATCATGAATAAAGATATCAAACATTATCCACTCAAGGAAGAAAATCAGACAAAATAGTATAATCCAGAATTAGTAGAGTAGCAAATGGAAATAATGTCGTCTACAGTGATCATTGATCAGAGAATGCATTCTGAACAAGAGCTCTTCAAACAAGCAGAATCAAAGCATGAAGTTGCTACTACCACCATACTGGGGGCAACTATGTCTCAAGCAAATGTCAACATAGGGAGCACAAAGAATCCTTATGGTGAAACCATTACCAATACTACAACCAACCACGCCATGAATCTTCATCCACCTATCATCCCATCCACAAATTGGGACCAACACCAAAGGAAAGTGTTAAATCAAAGTATAAAGAACATTATCAAAGCAAAAGAAGCCAAGCTTGAAGGACAAATCAAATACATATGGATACCAAAGCATACAAAGAAAGATCATCCCTATCAAACTCCATCAGTCAAAGAAACTATGGGGCAAAATAAAAGAGGGAAAAGTATCCATCAAGAATGTCCGCAAAAGTAAAAGCAAGCTTTTCAAGCAACGTACAAAGTGTATCAAGCAGTTGGTTCTAATTCCATGCACACTTCCGTATCCACCCATCATTGCTCAACTTCCCAAGTTTGGAGAGTCAAAGGTTCCAAACTATCAACTGATCCATCTTTTATCCATAAACACACTTCATCCACACCTCCACGCATGATATCCAATTCTCACATTGACCATGTATTGGCAATGACCCTTCATCATAAGGATTCTGAAGGCACTCTATCGCGATGTGTGCACAAAGACAAAGTCAACTCCGGTATCAACGAAGCAGATCAAGAATCCCAAAAGTTCCATTCAAGTGCACGTATCTTAGCAAAGTAGCTCCTTCAAGCAGGATATCGATGGAACATTATGATAGGGGCATCTACGTCAACACCACCAGGTGGTTCAGCATGAATCTTTCAGAAAATACAAAAAAAAATTAAAAAAAAAATTAAAAAAAAAAGCAAAAAATCCAAAAAAAATTAGAAAAAGGATTGAAAATAGTAAAGATAAAAAATCGTCCTATAGTGAAAACTGCATGGGCGGCGCTTTGGGCAAGACCATGATGAAAACCTGGCAAACAGGCGTCATGTGTGGAATCAAGCATCTACGTGTGCCAGTTCAGTTGAAAGCATCTCATCCCATCCATAATAAATTGAGCATTCCATCCATCTTATCCATAATAAATCCATCCATCCATAAACCATTGATCCAATCGATTTGCATATATTTGCATCCATCATCTCGGTTATCTTGATCTTGATGACATTTTGGGGCACGCTTTACGCTTGCTTACTGTAAAACATCTTGACATGGGTCATTTTCATCAATCCTATCCTATGTAGTGTTATCTGAGCCATGAAGCATTATCCAGTGAGCTTTCTTTATCTAAAAATCTCATCTTATCGCAAGATAATCCATCGCATCCTTCATATGCTTACCATATCCATCCATCCATACACCTATCCAATCATCCATCCATAACATTCCATACATTGCTAGACATTGGGGGCAGATATTTACATCTTGCTTCAGGAGTAAATCTTAATATGTATCCTCCAACTTATGTGGTGATCCGAACATTTGGAAAACATGAAATAAAATTGGTCAAAGCATTTGTATCACTAGCCCATGACACATTTTGATGAGAAGACATTCCTTATCAGTCTTCATCTTTCATCAAACATCAATCGATATCAGTCGCATCTAGCTGCACGTCAAACATCACATCAAATCATGCAAACATCTTTTGTTTGAAACCAAGCTTCATCAAACATGATCAATCAAATCCAATCAAAAAATATCATCTCGGGATATCCTTGTGTTGCTTAACACTATCCTTGCATTGTCGTGTATCCTCGACAATGTTATCATTATCAATCCTGATCAATCCAGTCCTTGCATTGTTGTGTATCCTCAACAATGTTATCATCATCAATCCCATCAAATCCTTGTGTTGCATAACACTATCATTGCATTGTTGTGTATCCTCAACAATGTTATCATCATCATCAATCCATCGATCTGATCAATCCACCTAGCTTGGTTTTCAACAAAATCCCAAACAAAGCACCGATATCATTACACATCCATATCCAAATCGCAAAATCATAAAAATCCAAAACATCCAAAAATATCAAAAATCCAAAACATTCATAAAAGCAAAAATATCAAAAACATTGGAATCGAACTACATAAGTCACGAGCTTAAATGTAGGCAAGGCCAATCTCGATGACCCGAGAGACATCAAAATCCAAAACATTCAAAAAACATCAAAATCTGAAAACATTCAAAAAAACACAAAAAATCCAAAAACATTCGAAAAAACATCAAAATCCAAAAACATAAGAAAATCGAAAAATCAAAAATATCGCAAAATCCAAAAATACCAAAAACAGCCTCAAAACATTCCAAAAACGTCAAAAACATCCAAATATTTGAAAAATCCACCCATCCCATTTCGCTTTCACTTGAAATAATCAATCATCCATAATAAACTGATCATCGCCTTCATCCTTTGGCAAAACAAATAGAAACAATCATAGCAAGCAACAAAATCAAGCCTCAATCGTAAAATCAAAATCGAAACAATGAACCATTGAACACAAAATCAAACTCTTGATCAGTCGCAAACATGTCAGTCAACGTTATATCAACAGCCTATCAATCAACTTATCAAACCATCACCATCCTATACAATGCATGTCCTAGGATATATCGTTCCAACAATGGGCATCATTTTGGATATCACCCTAGATTCTTATCCTATCAAAACACATCCCTTTGGCTGAAGGTATGAAGAACATTGGCTTGTTTGTGTACTTGATCTTTTCTTTTGATTTATCTTATTGCGCTCATTCCAAGGACCTCTCAATGATATCCGAGCGAAGGATTTAGAGAGATAGGAATGGGGGCAGCGATCGTATTATTTTATGCTTGTGCTTGTTGGACGTTCTTGTAATATAATTTGGCGAATACTTGCTTTGTTAGGTACGTCCTAGCAAGGTTTCCGTATTTCAAGTGTGAACAAGAATACTCCTATCTGCTTGTTGAGTCAAAATCCATCGCACTAGAATTTCGCGCCATCTGGTTTGTATGCCTTTGATGCATAGAGTACCCTATGTGTGTTATCAAACATAAAGTAAGTGACCCTTTGCAAATCCCAATCCTTGATAAGCAAATCATCATCATTTATCATCATCATCATCTCTAATAAAGTCTTGACCAATCATGGACTTGTTGGATCCTCTTGTCATCATCTCATTTCCGTGCTAACATAACATCGCCAATGCATCCATCATGCATCCATCATACATCCATCCATCATGCATCCATCATGCATCCATCTTACATCCAAAAAACTATCAGCATACCACATATCATCCATATCATACATCATAGGAAACATCAATCATTTCACATGCATTGCATAATCATCATCATAATATAGATCTGTTAGTCTCTCATAAATCATCCATTGCATAATCATAGCATATCACATCATCCATCTCATCCATCTCACATCATCATTTAAGAGTTGTTTTAGGATAATATAGATTTTATTTATTCTAAGCATCTTCGAAATCATCTCATTTGCATCATAAGTCCATAACCATCCATTTTGAACACCTCTTTGTCGGCGAGGATCGACCCTCAGGCCAGATCTTTTAAGCTCGAATCTCGATGAGACATCATAATGTACTTTTCTGGCGGGGCATCGAAAAATCAAAATTTTTTGATTTTGATCGCGACAAGTTTATTCTTTGAACCAGCACAACAAGTACATTGTTTCAAAGAGGGGAAAAATGTAGACACGTCAAATTTGCATTATGCATATTCATCCACTCAATAAATAAATCAAATGCATCACATCCATTCACCTAGTAAATCAGGTTCTTATCATCAAAAGCTCAATCATAGTTTAATTAAATAAATCAAGTTTTATTTAATTAAAATCTCCAAATGTACATCTTCCATCATACTACGATTTAAATAAAACCAAATGTTAAGTCTTAAAGTCAAAATGTATCAATCAACTTGTCCGGCATAATCATCATCCTAGCTAATTAATCCTGATTAAATCTAATGCTAATCTCATCCCACTTGCATTCTCTAGATTTGGCCACTTGCACATGAAATTGCAATTAATTGATTTATCAAAATCTTTATTTTCAACTTGGCATAAAGGAAGAATATTCTCCAAGTTTGAATCCCCCCCCAAGTGGACATGTACACCCAACAGAGCATTTATGAGGCCTTACATGTCTCTTACATGTCCCTTTCCAAAGGTCAAACTCAGCATTCATTGCAAATTTGAATTCAAATTTTCCCTCTCATGGGCACTCTTCCCAAATCTTGCACATACATCAACCAATTATCACTTGACAAGTGTCCTTTCATTTGTCTAATCTTAGTCCCACATTGGTCTCTCTTCAACACTTAGCATTTTGAAAATCTATAAAATAGAGGCTTCATCTCTTATCAAATCCTTCACCATCTCTCCACAATCTTGCAAGGTCACTCTCTTCATTTGAGATTTGATCTTGTCCATTTCACTCTTCATCATTTGCAACATTTTATCAATCAAGGATTGGGAAAGGGTCACTAGCACATGTGACACCAATCCACTATGAGATAGTATTTTCTTCATGTTTTGTTGTATGTTTTCAACTAGTTTATCTAATCTTTTGTTGTTTTGATGGCATCATGAAGCATGTTGATTTATTTCATATGGATGTTGAGGGTTCGCTTTGCTTGAATACTAATCATGCTTGTTTATGTTAGTTTTTAACCAAAATGCAGAATTTCACATCCTACAATTTGTTTTTAAATTAAAAAAAAATCAGAAAAAATGAATTTTAAAAAAATATCTTTAAAAATCAAAAGTGGCTTTTAAAAAATTTAGGTTATAGTACCCTATCGGCGGCCTACATGGCTTGCCATACAAGGCAGGCCTCGTTATTGTTAGCCTTTCCAAAATAGCAACATCTTTTGTTTCATCACCAACGATTTTTTTAAGCATCGACAACCCACTATAAAACTCGACGACTACTAAAAATCAGGCAACTGCCCCAACAAAATCAACAACACCCAAGCATGAAATCTTAATAGATTCCATCAACATATTTTGTGTGGTCCAAGTTTCTCAGCAGTGGCAACTTCAAAGAATATTCTAAGCATCTTAACGAATATTCCAATGTATATTCATTTTCAAGCGACTGGTTTTTTCCTAACAAAGGGAATATTTTGTTAGTCTAGAGCATATTTCACTGACACCATTTGTTAATGTCATCATTCCATTAGCTAATGTCAATGATCATACAGACAAGTCTTGTAGCCCCCTCCTAGCCTCCAAATGTCTTAAAGGAGCTTTTTTTGTAATTTTTGGTATAACTTGGGAATATGGTGTTGAAATTGGGAAAACGAGAAATCATTAGAAAGTTGGTTCCAAGTACTTTAGTAGTGGTGCAAGTCTCATTATCAAGTTTTTCTATTGGTTCCTGTTATTCTCAAGAAAAGTCAGATCTCCATTTTGCACTTTCGAGCTCACAAATTTTTTCCCGTATCTCTGATTTTTGTGATTCAAGCAACACCAGAAAGGTATTTCAAAGCTCTTCAGATCTATCTGTTTGCTTTTCTAGAATTTTCCCTAGGTACATTTTATTCAGTATTTTGTGTTTTCGCATTTTGCTTAATTACTTGGATGTTTTGGCACCTAGAAAGGATCTGTTTGCATAGGATTACATCATTTGATCTGCTTTATCAGTACTAAGGTTATTAGTCTCTAGATTTTTCATTTGAGTGAGTATCATGGGGTTTTTTATTCATCCTTATGTAATAAACTTAGACAAGGATAACTATGAGTCTTAGTTAAAGTAGTAAACCTTGTTTTGATCCACCCATTTATAATGAAAGTTTAAAACTTGAAGAATTGATCAATTGACTATCAAAAATGGATAAGTACTTTGATTTTAAATCAATGGAAGATATCAAAAGGGTAAAATTTGTTGGTACAATGTAGAAAGGACTTGCGTCCTTTTGACAGGTTCACATGCAAACTAAAAGATAGGGAAAGGAAAAGGGAAAATAAAATCAGGGAGGAGAGAATGGTGACAAAGTTGAAATAAAAATTCCTTCAATAGAATACCAAGTTTGTTTGTTTGATAAATTGAAAAATTGAAGTAGAGGGAGAAAAGTGTACAAGATTACACCAAAGAATTTTATAAGTTGAATACATGAGTAGACATGTTGATGATGAAGCAAAAAAAGGTTATATCAATGGTTTGAATTATTTCATCCAGGATGGAATGAGTATGATGATAATATTGAGCATAGAAGAGACCTACTAATATGCTTTGAGTTGGCAAAAGAGAAAATGACTAGACAAAAAAATAAAAGATGGGGAATAAATTCACATGAAAGAGTACAATCCATAGTGTTCGAAATTACTAGAATAAACAAGAAGAAACCGGTACCTTGCAAACTAACCTCAAAGAAAATAGAGGAAGAAAAGATAATTTTTAAGGATGAAAATTTTGGAAGAGGAAGAGGATTTAGTGGCACTTGTTTTCAATGTGGAGAAACTAGGCATAGGGAATTTGAAAGTCCTCAAATACAGTAGGGTAGTCTGAAAGGAAATTAATAGAGAATAAATATTGCACATGGATAAAATGAAAGTGTGGCTTCATAGAAGTATGGATAAGGTACTAAGGATGGAGAATCCTTGTTGTGGAGAAGGATTTTGTTGAATCTAAAGAAGGAGAAACCTGAACCAAACCAGAGGGGGAACTTGTTTTGAAACAAGTGCAAGTTGTCTAACTCCATTTATGTTCAATAAATTGATGTAAAAGGGGCGTGAATTCAACTCAATGGACCAACAGATTCTTTATCAAATAACTTACTAACTAAAGTGTGTTACATTTAATTATTTTAAACTAGGAAATTGTATTCTTCTTGGATGGTACCCACATTGTATGTGTAGTTAAGGATTTATGAGTTGTCATAGAGGTTGTGCATAGAAAACTTGATTGAAAGTAAAGCCTATCTTATAAACCTTAATTATTAACAATTGTTATAGGTTGGTAATCTTGTTGGGACAACAACCAAACATTTTTCAACTATGTTGTATTTATTTATTGATGCAATGCAAAATAATTGTTGCTAATTAAATGATTACTAATAACAATTTAAATCAAATTAATGAACACAACTATTAACAATCTATTTTAACAAGTCATTAACAAAAAATCTAAACTATAAATAGCATAGCAATTACCTCAAGCGGCCCTTGCTTGGGTGATTGCAATCTCATATAATCTAGTCAAATCTCAACTAAAGAATCCATCTATTTAACTGAGTATATATTCTTTATAGTATTATGGAATTATAACTCGAAGTTGATAACAAGAGTATTGATAGTAAGTTCTACTAGATCTCTGAATCGTACAAGATCTACCATATATGCATGACCTGAATATTCTAATTAAGATGGACTGTAAATAACTTAACAATGTCAACTCATTTACAAACATAGGGAGAGGACTTATTCCTATCCTTTAATAAAAACATAAATAAGAAGCCGATCATGCAAAGGTGTATAAATATCATAGTCTTATTATAACTCTTCATTATAAAGACAATGGTTATAAATGAAAACAAGTAGAACAAAGCATGATCCATACTTATGAACCAAAATCTACTGTTGTCATAAATTTCTTCTTATCTTCATCGATATCTTCATTGTTGGTGATGGAATCAATGCTAAAGAGAATAAGTTATGACTAAACCACTCCCACAGTACTTAGTTACTTCTTCCTTCAACTTCAGGTTGTTGTAGACATACACTCCCTTGGTTGTGGGTTGACAGACAACCTTTGCTAGGGGTGACTAATCCTTCGTTGCACATAATTTAGTTTCTCTCAACAATATCCCCACATCATAAACTAACATAAAACACTCATATTTTATAAACATCCATTAATGCACACAATCATTCAGCAATATCCCATATATCATTCTCAATGTTTCAATACTTAAGATAAACATGAAAGTATGAATAATGTCTTGGAAATGTTTAGAAATGTCATGAGAAATATCAAACTTAAAATAGGAAAATGAGGACAATTTCTAATCACATCACAAGTCAAGTGATAAATGTTGCAAAGTGATAGTGGACAATGGTAGCACAAACAATATTTGCAACTGAAGAAATGGTGAAGTTGAAATTGAAAAGGATAAAACATCCCAACCCTTATAGGTTTTTTTTGCTGTAAAAAGAACATCAATTGTTGGTGAGTGAACGAAGTCTTGTGAAAATTCAAATTGGAAATTATAAAGATAAAATTTTATGTGATATAATTCCCATGGATGCTTGCCATATTCTTTTGGGTAGACCCTAACAGTTTGATAGGAAAGTTTTACATGATGGAAGGGACTTAATACATATAAAATAAAGAAGGATGGACAAGAGTTCATTTTGAATCCAATGGAGGAGGAGGAAGATGAAGCTAAGAATAGTTCCTAATTTTGTTTCATATTAAGAATTTTTTTTTTGAAAGATTTGAAGAAAGGATGAGAATTTTGTGCTTTTATTCTCAAACCTGCAACAGTTGTGACAACATAGAAGAAAGAACAAATGTCAATAGAAAAATCAATAAATTTTGAATATCATGTAGAAATAATAATGGAGCTGCCTAATGGTTCATCGCATGTATGAGAGATAATTCATTGTATCGATTTGATACCTAGTGTAAGTTTTCCAAACAAGGCACCATACAAAATGTTGCCTGTGGAAAATAAGGAGAATAACTCTACCTCACCTCATGATCTTGCAAGAATAATTATCTCTCAAATACACACTAGTATCATAATGCTCTCATAAGTTGGGAACCACTTCCTATTCGGAGTCATATGGTAAGAGGCTTTCAAGTCAAAGAGTCATGCACCCTCGTATAAATGCATAGTAAGAGTTGTACGAAAATTATTGCATCATCACTATTGAAGGCCCTTGAGTCCATATCATCTTTTTAATCCTTATCCTTCTTGTATCCATTTTGAACTGCCTCAACTTATTATAGTTTGAATATCCATATTTGGATCTATAAGGATACATATGCATTCCCATAATTTCAAGCAACTATACTTCTTTTTCTTCCCTTTGTCCTTGGGACAACCTCCCACTCTCAAGGCCTCCTTGATGAAATCTAAAGTCTTCCTTTTGATTTCTTTAACAAGAAACAAACCCTACACCTCATCAATCTTCAACTTTGAAGAAACAATAATAGCCACCATCAAGGGATTGTCTCAACTATCAAACAAAGAACTCAAGAGAGTAATGCACAATTCCTCCTTGTCCATCTTTATGTCCATAAATGCCAACTAGCTCACCAAAGTGTTGAATACATTCAAATTCCCTATCACTAAATCATCATCACCCATATTCAATGAATACAACTCTTCCATAAAAAATACTTATTCAATAAGGGCTTTCTTTGATACAAATTCCCAAACTTACCTTAGCAAATCTTCTTGGTGGTGGTCTATGTCAAAACAATTAAGAGCACCAAATCTACAAGACATAGCCTAATGAGACTCCTTCCCTTCCAATCAAGCACTTTCTAGTCCTCATCATTCAATCTAGATAGTTTTTGGTCCACTATCACAATTTGTAGACCTCTATCTACAAGTATATTCTCCATCTTGAGCTTCCAAAGCTCAAAGTTAACATTGAATCTATCCACCACCAATCTAGATGTATTTTTCATGATTGTATCTTGAACTACAACAAATCTTCAACTCAAACAAGAGTTAATAGAAATAAGCCCCATTCCTCATAAGGATCTATCAAGCTAGCCAACCTATCACACCAAATGAATATAAATAAGAAAAGATATGCAAATAATTTTCATAAATAATCCTATGAGAAGAGTGTCATAAGCTTTCCAATCTAAATAATTTTTAGTAGCATTATGGAATAACAATTACATAAATAAAATGCCAAGAATGAACTATCAGAATACATCACATAAGATTATGAGTCACTAATATACCTTGGAAAAACATTGAAAAGGGTTGATTTTTGGTTTTTGTGGTGATGTAGAAATGAATTATTTTTAAAACACAGGGAGGAATGTGCATTAGCTTAATTAATTAAACTAGCAATTGCACTTTGGTGTGCAATGGGTACGCCGAAGAGGTCTGGATGGAAAAAATTGGTTCATTTTTTTGCATACATTTGTGTACTACATGAGATCTAATGGTAGATCATTTATCAATTATGCATTCACTTATAAGGTAGAGTAAATGGAAAATAAAAATACAGTGAATAAAAAACATAAAAAATCCAAGGTGCAGACGGTTCCATTATGGAAAATAGGGGAGTAACAAATATCAACATTGTCAATGTCTAACTTTACTTTGGCCCTATGCGGATCCAAAATGGTTGATCATCCATCAAATCATAATGGGTGACCTACTCTATATCGATAACAATCTCCAGCCTTGGGATAACAACATATTTGAAAACTGAAGCACTAAAAAATGCAACCCTTTTAATGTTGGTGACATCTACATCAAAGACCTCTGAAAATCCAACGCTGACATCAACAAGCTAAAAACTTTACCCGTTCAATTTTCCTTTATGGAGCCTCTTTTACAATCCATCCCACAATTGGAACCTCTGACGTATACCAAACTAAAAATACTTAAAAATAAAATATTTTAAAAAGAAACTTAATTGAATTGTTGGAAAATCTTTCTAATGCAAAAAAAAAGATGTACTAGTATTATATAAGCTAATTTAAAGGAAAAACATAGTTTTTAATTTTTGAAGCTCTTTCGAATAACCAAAGTAGAATTTTGCAACCAAGTTATCGAGAAAAGCTTTCACAAACTACTTACTGTGAGAGAAAAATATTTCTAATAACTTTAAGTAAGTTTTGTTTGGAAGCACAACTATTTCATGAAAAATATGGCAGTTTGAGACTCTAACTTTAAATGATGAATTTATGAACTCCATTGCATAATTTTTTATTGAAAAAGAAAGCATCAATACAAAAAAATCATCTTACAAATTTGCACAACAAGCACAACCTATGAACTGGATTCTATTTTTTCTTAAAAAGGAAAAATCAAAATAGTGAATATTAAAATACATGCACTAGAATCTCTTCTTCTTAGAGGTACCAACCCCTAACACAAGTTTCCACCTTGAATGTTGTTTCTCTTACGTATCATGGGCAATCACAGTAATTGCCTTTTTGAATTAATCATAACAAGTATTCTTACATATGTTTGGATGATATATTTTAATGGATATTCTCTCCTTATATTCTCATGATAATTCTCTCCAAAATATTCTTTTAATCTAGCTCATGAAACCTCCTTCACAAATCTTTGTAAGTCTGCACATACATAAGTTCATAAATTCTCAGCCCTTCAAAAATATACTATAAGGCTACTTATAAATCCTTCACAGGCTTGCTTTAAATCCCTTCACAAATCTACTCCAAATTCCTTCATAAATCTGAATATATTTTCGTTACCATTTTGCATTTATTATCTTCACTCCGTTGTCCCACACTCTCTTTTATATTCCTTTTGTTATGAAATTTAAGCCAGAATAATAATAATAACAACAATAAAAATAAACACAGTAGACAACAAAATAAGATATTGCGAAGAACACAGAGATTACATGGAAAACCTCCAATGTGGAGGAAAAACCACAGGGCAAGGATCAATAGCTTTTATTATCACAGCAAATCTTTTTACATCAGGAGCTCAATATGAAGAATAATCATTCTTCTCAACAACAACACATAGAAGAGATCAATATTGGCATATTTATAAACGCGAGAAAGTTTTCAAATTAGAAGTTTCTAAATAATACTAGAAGCTTCTATTCGAATTAGATGTTTCTTAATTAGAAGTAGAAACATCTATTTGAAATAGAAGTTTCTTAATTTTAAATTTAGTCTTAAAAAAACTAACATTCTCCCACTTGAACCTACATTTAGCCTTCACAACTAACATTCTTCCACTTGAAGCTAAATGCAAGGCTCCTGGATAACAAACTACAATTGTAGATGATCCTTTTTGCTATTGATCCATGCCCAAGCCTGTGCATCAAGTCATCTGCAAGCCTACCAAGCTCCTACATAACTCTTGCTTGGCTCTTGGTAGTATTTTGGTAAACATATCCGCAGGGTTCTCAGCTGTATGGATCTTTTCCAAGTGTAGCTTTCCTTCCTCCAACACCTGCCTAATCCAATGATACCTTAAGTCAATGTGTTTGGTTCGTGAGTGAAAGGATAGGTTTTTAGCCAAGTGAATGGCACTCTGACTATCACAATATAGCACATACTTGTCTTTTTTTATGCCTAACTCTCCAAGGAATCGTTGTATCCACAAAATTTATTTGCACACTTCAATTGTAACTATGTATTATGCCTCTGTTGTGGAGAGAGCTACTATTTTTTGTAGCCTAGATACCCAAGACACTACTGCACCTGCAAATGCATATAGATAACTAGTGGTGGACTTTCTAGTGTCCACATCTCTAGCCATATCTGCATCTGTAAAACCTTCAAGAACCATATCAGTATGACCAAAACATAAATAGTAATGACTAGTACCCTTAAGGTATCTTAACATTCATTTCACTGCTTGCTAATGTTGTTTGCCTGGATTGACAAGAAACCTGCTGACAACTCCCACTGAATGTGCAATGTTTGGCCAGATGTCACGTCTCAGACTTTGATGTTGTTTTGTCCATGGCTTTGTGTGGATTTATTATATGAATGATGGTGTGTGTTAGAGTAATATGATATAATACAATGCTTTGGTGTATGGAAATGTGAAAAAAAAAAATATTTACTTTTGAAATTGTGAATGCATTTTATTTTAAAATATGCAAGATAGAACAAAATAGAAGTATTGATTTAATTATTGCTTTGATTTATATCTCTATATCGGTTACTAATACAATTTCGTTGTTGCATGCCTGAGTGCACTTGAGTTGCAGGTGGTCAAAGACCAAGAGTGTGATTGAGGAAAGAAGGCTAGCTTCCCGATAGGGTAAAAGAGGAAGAAATCTTGGTCACACACACAACACCTAAAAATCATATAGTTGCATTTAGGCAATGTCTGTTTTAATTTGATCGTTTTGAGTTACTTACAAAATAAGTAATAAATGGTTTGAATAAATAAATAATAAAATAATAACATAAATATAAATTAATTATTAATTGTGGTTTTAAAAGGTTTATGATTTTTTTTAAATCTATCTTAATTAACAAGCCAAATGGAATATGTGTTTATGGAGTAAGTATTTTTGAATTACCTATCCAACTTTTTGTGCAAATAATAGAAAATATTTTATTATATTTTATTTATTTATGAAATTGAAATATAATTGAAATATTTTAATTGCAATTGTCTTAATTTCTAATTCCAAGATTAGGAGAGAGGAAATTAATATTAAACAGGAAAAAGACATTCCCGAGAAAAATGGGTTCTGGAAATTCTTCTAAAAACAAACAATATTCTCGACAAGTGGGTATCTCTTTTATTTTTGCATGTAAATGTCTGCCAAGAAGTATTTCCATCTGTCAATTTGGAAGGGTTTGCATGACTCTCGGTAGACGGGATAAGGATTTAAGGTGGAGAGAAGACAGGAGAAAAGGAAAATATAAAATATAAGCTTATTTAGAAAAGAACCCGCTCAGGAGAAGCAAACTGAAGAAATTCTGGACATCTACAGCTGGAGTAATTTGCCAGGCTTTTCCATTCTTCTCTTTTTAACCAGTTTGAATTTTAGTATAAAATTGGAGAATTTGTATGCAAGATTTTAAGAAAATGAATACAAATGCCTGAGAAAATGTCTTCAAGTTGTATTTTTAAATCTGGGGAAAAACCTTCTCTTCATTTGTTTACATTGTTGAGAAAATGCCCAATTTCTTTCTTCCAGAGTAGGGTTATATTCTTTTGCAATCTGTATTTCATGAAATTGCCCTCATTTGCTATTCTTTTGTACAGAAAATTGTGAGAGAAAAGATAACTTATGAAATTATATATATATATATATATAAATATATATATACAAGAATTTGTATTTCTGTGCATATATATATATATATATAAATCCCCTTGTATATATCTCTTCCTGTTTTTATTTTGGAATTCTTTGAATGAATCCTTACTTATGTCTTAGTTGGGCGAATTCATGTTTCTGGCACTAGGTATTGTGTGGGGGAATTAATTCCCAGCCCCGTCCCAAGGGAAGGGACGACGTTGTGGGGAGGCTCGTGCCCTCCACAGGCCGCGGCCTGTGGAGAGGGCACGACCTCCTCACAGCCCGCGCCCTCCCTATAGGAGAGGCGAGGTCCCCAACCTCCATTTGGGATGCCTAATATACATTTCGAACCCTGTAAACTGTTCTTTTCCTGTGTACGCGGCTGCAAAACGTGAGGAGGAAAATATAACTATGTAAATATGTATTTATATATATATATACAGCTGTGTAAATATATGTATATATATATATACATAAATATATAAAGGAGTAAATTTTTATTCAGTCATGCATGCCTCTGAAACAGGTTTATATATATAATCCTGTGTAACTTTAAATACTTCAGAAGTATGTGTGATGCTAGGAATGCATCAACGGAGTCTTTGTGTCATGCAAATCTGAAAACTATCATTTGGAAATTATATAAAACTTTCTCAGAGTTGTTGACATTCAAATTAAATTCATACTGTATAAGAACTTCCGGTAAAACACACATAAGTCAATATGCAAACCTTTGTTTTCTGCATGTATTATCCTACTGAGTTTATTGTTTTAACCAGAAATTTGTAGGTGTTTTGATATTTTTGTCTTTCAAATCTAACTGAGTCTATAACATGAATGAGAGGATGTATATTTACATGTATATATAAATATACACATAGATTCAAATAAATCCATGTATATATGTATAAATATGTAAATCAATGATCAATGTTTTATATTGGAAACATTATTGCTGTCAGTGACATACACAAGAAAATGACATGATACTCAGTCTTGTTTACAAATGAAAACTGATTTGGAACATAGGACACTCAAAAGTGTAGCATGAACTGAAAACAAATCTTTTATCAAATAGAGGAAAACATGTTGACTTTGTGTTTTTGCTGAGAAAGAGAACATATTTTATTTAAATTCTGAAACTTTAAATCTATTTATTTGGTTCAAACATTTAAAGATTGAACTCATGAAATACTTAAAACTCTCTCTTTTACACTTTAAAGATAGATGAATTCTCATTGCAAATGTGAAGGGAAACCAGTTTGATAAACAATTTATGAATATGGAAAAATGAAGGAAATTCTTTTAGAATCAATGAAATGCATGAAGCATATAAGGAAAATGCATAATTTTTTGTTTTTGCCCTTTTTACTGTATTTTGGTAACTTCCGGGACAGGATGCCGAAGGTGGATCCACAGAGACGGTAGTTTTACCTTTTCTGAAACTACCATTTGTTTTTATTTATGCTTGGCCAAGCACTTGCACCATTGAAATAGATGGATTTGTTTTAAAAGCCTAGAAATATATGTATTTTGGTCTCTGCCACCTCCTGTTGCAAGAAATATGTTTTCTTATGTTAGAAATGCATATAGGCACCAGGCATGCATCGAGAGTTCCCTCCTATTTTACTGTGTCAAGTTGCTAGGCTCCTTATGCAGGGCCGGGGATTTCTTCGAGTTAGGAAGGAACCCGGGGAAGTCATGTATTTCGTGGTTGGGCGGAAAAGGCGCCTTAATCACACTCTTGGCCCCAGCTCGCAAGAAGACCGATGGAGTCACGACGGTTGGAGGATCAGAGTTTTTATTTTACTATTGATGTACTTGTGTATCCTACTGGAATGGCTTGTAAAGCCCATTGTAAAATGTAATTGTATTTGACACTTGTTACTGCAACATTGAAATAGATGTGCTATTAAGATTTTGATGTAACATTGATACATTTATGTATTTAATGAATTTATTTATCTCACTTGAATGTGAATAATTATTTATTGGTTTGTTGATCTCTTTTGAGCATGTATGAATATATTATGTGAAAATGCATTGATATACTTGGCCATGTGCATAATCATGATGAAATGCAAATGTTATATTTTATATACATGAAATGCAATTTGTTTTAATTCTTTTACATTGAGTTTACTTTGGAAACTCTTATTAATGGCATAATTTTTAAGTAAACTTTTGAAACGGATTGAACAATTTAAAAATGCTTTTGTTTATCTCCCAAGCGTTACACCATGTGCATACCATGGCATACATTAAACTACCAACTATTGAAGCATAAGGAATCTTTTTAATTTCTTCCTTCTTTTCATCACAAGGGCATGAATCGAAATTCAATTTGAAATGGGAAGCAAGAGGTGTACCAATTGGCTTGGCATCGTTCATATTAAGTCTATCAAGCACCTTCTCAATATATTTTTCTTGTGATAGCCACATTTTTCTTCTTCTTTCTATCATGAATGATCTTCATGCCCAATATTTGTTGTGTTGGACCCAAATCCTTCATTGCAAATTGGCTGCTCAAATCCTTCTTCAACCTATTAATCATATCCTTATCCTGTCCAACAACTAACATATCCACATATAACAATAATATAATGTACTTATCCTGGTCATATCTCTTGACGTAGACATAATGATTAGTCTCTAGTCTATTAAAACCATGCTCCAACATAAATGAATCAAATTTCTTATACCACTAGCGAGGTGCTTGTTTCAACCCATAGAGACTCTTCTTCAAGTTGTAAACCAGGTTCTCTTTATTGTTTATTTTGAAACCTTTTGGCTGCTCCATATAAATTTCCTCTTCCAATTCTCCATGAAGGAAGGCAGTCTTTACATCTAACTATTCACATTCCAAATCTAGAGCAACAACAAGAGCAAGAATAACTCTAATGGATGGCATTTTAACAATAGGTGAAAAAATTTCATTGAAGTTTGTAGAAGTTGAGAAAGCCAACTTCACAGACCCCGAAGATCACTTGCATGCAAATAACCTGTCACATAAAGGAAGAGATTGAGACAAAAAAGCAAGGGTGCTCTACAAGCTTCAAGAAAGATTGCATTGACTTAATTGTATTAATCAGAGAGAGGTAAAATACAATGATCAATCCTTATAAAAGGAGATTGTGTAAACCTAAAAGTAACCCTAATAGGTAGACATTTAATAATTAATATAATTATTAAATGTCACAATATGCAAATTAAAGTAAAATCTTAAGAGAGGAATAAAGGTAACTTAATTAACATAAATAATTTAAAACCTTTACTCTAACACCCCCCCTTAAGATGAGCAAAAGTGCAGCTATAAACATGTGCAAGAAATCAAATGTAACTACAATGCATGAAAGTAAAATTGGGTCCCGACAACTAGGCCTGATGAGGTACCCGAATACAACCAAATCTCTGTAAAGTGGAGAAATAGAGAAAACCTCATGGGAAAAATTCTACTCCAAAAAGAGATTAAAGACATGAAGAACATCACTGAAGCAGAAGAAGCTGCAAACAACTGTCAAAAGATGGCTGCTATGGTGCTAAAGAATCTCCTCTGAAGATAGGATGATCAGGATCAAGAAGACAACAACCTGCATGAGTGCCCTCAACGACACTACTCGAATCAGATGGCAAACAAAGGCAAACACCTGGAACGAAGATACAGATGGCACAAGTACTAATAGTCTGAAAAAAATTGATCAACTGGGGATGCAAGATTCCTCCCAAGGCGAAACCAAAGAAGCATTAGCACAAACAGTATAATACCCCCCCATAATGCTGACTAGGAGAGCCTGATAGATCCACTGAAATGTTGTGTAACACCCTATAATGAATGAAGGAGAAGAAACAACATCTGAAAGTGCACAAGAAAGCCCCTGCAACTGAAAAGTGGTGTGCAAAACAAAGCACACATGCCTGAGGCTGGAATCATATGGATCCATTGTTGTCATGGAGGGACACTCACCGAAAAAAGGTGTGATAGAAAAAACAAAGGCATTACACAACCCCCCCAATGGCACTTTATAATACAGTGCAAGTACAAAATATGGCACAACCTTATGTGCAAAATCCCCAAAATACATGTACAATAGTGTGACACTTTATCTTAGCGTGTTTACATAGAAGATTGCTTACAAATGATGATCATAATGTCATAAAAAGACACAAGGCTAGAAATACATGAACAACAGCCAAAAATGAAGCATCACATGCAAACAATAAGTTTCCAAGAGCTAATATGTCCAGGTAATTCACCAGAGTGTGAAAACACAGAAAACTGAATAAAATATACTTGGAGTGAAATCTAAAAAAATTGCATGGATGGAACTGAAGAGCTCTAAAATACGGTTCCAACGCTGCTGAGATTGCAAAAAAGGGAGAAACTGATCAAAAGTTACGAGCTCGAGACTGAAAAACAGCTTCGTTGACTTCAATTGGCTTTAGAATGTACCAACAGAAAAATGAAGTGATGAGACCCACACCACTTGAAAGGTGATGGAAGTAGCTTTTCGACGATATCTCGTTTTCCAAAAAATGATATCGTATGCCCAAGTTATGGCCTCTGGAAGAAAACAACTCCAAAGGGGAAAAAAACCAGTGCTGGATTAAATTTGACGGTCGTACGACCGTCACAGCGAAAATCTGGTTGTAAATTTGACAGCCAAATGGCCGTCGTCGGATTTGCACAGCTGGGCTTATTAATAAAAAACAATAATAAAATAATTTACAAATTATATTTTTTTTGTTAAAAAAAATATATTAAAAAAACATTGATTTTTTTTTTTAAATCATAAAAAAAAGGGCTATGGGAAGGTACGCCTGCACAGGTCTGTGCAGGCCAGTACCTACACAGTACCCTGTGCAGGTACGTACCTTCTAGGTACTTTTTTTTTTCCTTTTTCTAAAACAAAAACTTTTTTGAAAAAAACTTTTCAAAAATTAAAGTTTTAAAATTTTTTTTTTTAAACAATTTGAAAAAAACTGCCAATTTAATTTTTTTTTCATGGAATTTTACCTCGATCCGCATGCACGGCTGTACGGGCAATTTTTTTTTTGCCTCAAAAATTAACTGAACCAAATATAGGCGAGTTTACAGTTGATCTTTAGGTTTTTGGCCATTACGAACACAATGGTGAGGTCTATTTGGGCTCAAAATGCTCCAAACAATCAGACACCCCCTAGAGCTGGCAAAAAAATATTTTCTTCAAACCCTCACAAATCTGACAAATGGAAGCCAAATTTGATGAAACAAAGGTCAATCTTGACTATGTCGCAGCTCTGGATTCAATGGAGAGATTTGATTTGACCCTGGATGCACTGAAAACGCCTACCTCCTGGATCAAAAAAGGCAAACCCCAAACCCTTGAAGCTCCAAAAAATCCTTCAAAACACGAACAGGAAGCAACAGGTCTGGAGCTCTGATACCATGTAGAAGTTGAGAAAGCCAACTTCATAGACCTCGAAGATCACCTGCATGCAAATAACCTGTCACAGAAAGGAAGAGATGGAGACAAAAAAGCAAAGGTGCTATGCAAGCTTCAAGAGAGATTGCATTGACTTAATTGTATTAATCAGAGAGAGGTAAAATACAATGATCAATCCTTATAAAAGGAGATTGTGCAAACCTAAAAGCAACCCTAATATGTAGACATTTAATAATTAATATAATTATTAAATGTCACAATATGCAAACTAAAGTGAAATCTTAAGAGAGGAATAAAGGTAACTTAATTAACATAATTAAGTTAAAACCTTTACTCTAACAAATTCAATACCTTCTTTATGATCAAATCCCTTCACGACCAGCCTTGCTTTGTATCTCTTCTTCTCATTACCCTCATGTTTGATTTTGTACACCCATTTGTTTCGTAGAGCTTTTCTTCCTTTTGGAAGCTTTACCAACTCCCAAGTTTTATTTTATTGCAATGAGTCCATTTCATCCTCCATTGCTTTCTTCCATTCTTTACTATGCTCATCTTGACAAGCTTCTTGAAAACAACTAGATTCACCTTCATCAGTTAATAAAATATAATCTGAGGGAGGATATCTTTGTGAAACCTTTTGAGGCCTAGCAGATCTACGAACTGGAATCTCTTGTAATGGCTCTTGCACGGTTTCTACTTCTTGTTGTTCCTCATTTCCATTATGTTGTAATGGCTGGTCATTATTTCCAACAATGGCTTCTTGTAATGGTGGCAGATTTTCTTGTTGTTCATCTTGTTGTCCTGTAATTTCAACAAATTTCTGCATCTCCACACTTTTGTTAGTATTTTTAAACATTTGTCCTTCATTAAAAACAACATCCCTACTTCTAATAATTCTTCTCTTTAGAGTATCCCACAGTCGATAACCTAGCTCATTGTTAGCATATCCTAAGAAAATACATTTCAATGATTTTTCATCCAACTTGGACCTCTGTTCTTTAGGAATGTGCACATAAGCTTCACAACCGAAAACTTTCAAATGAGAATAATATAACTCCTTACCGATCCATACCTTTTCAGGAATGCCTCCATCTAATGAAGTTGTGGGAGAGCGGTTTATTAAGTAACAAGCAGTTCAGACAACCTCTGCCCAAAAATGTTTAGGCAAACTAGAATTTGAAAGCATACTTCTCACCTTCTCCAGTATTGTCTGTTTCATTCTCTCAGTTGTTCCATTTTGTTGTGGAGTGAGAGGAACTGTTTTTACATGCTTTATCTCATGTTTACTACAGTATTCTTCGAAGGATTTGGAGCAATACTCCCCACCATTATATGTTCTAATACATCTCAATAGTTTGTTAGTTTCCCTTTCAACAACCATATGAAATTTTTGAAAAACATTTAAAACTTGATCCTTACTCTTAATAGGGAAAGCCCACACCTTTTTCGACGGATCGTTAATAAAAATAACAAAATAAGCAGCCCCACCTAGTGATTTTATATTAAATGGGCCACAAACATCAGAATGCACCAAATCTAATATTTTTGTATCCCTTTTTGAATTATTCCTTAAAAAAGACACTCTTTTCTATCTACCCATAATACAGTGTTCACAAAATTTAAATTTAGTACCTTTTATTCCAGGCAAAAGGTTTTGTTCAACAAGCATTTTCAAGCCTCTTTTTGTCATGTGTCCAAGTCTTTTGTGCCATAAATCTGCTACAGACTCCTCTGCAACAATAGCAATATCTGACTTTTGTAGCTTCAATTTTAATGTATAAAGATTGTCTATTTTCTACCCCTTTGCAACAACCAGCAAACCCTTTACAATTTTCCAGCATCCCTTGCCAAATACTATATGGCAGCCTTCATCATCTAGCTTTCTAGCTGAAACTAGATTCATTCCAAGCTCTGGTACATGTCTGACCTGTTTAAGCAATAAACTACAACCATCTTTTGTTTTTATTAAAACATCTCCCACTCCCTCAATATTACATAAATAATTATTACCCAAGCGAACCTTGCCCAAATTACCAAATTTATAAGAAACAAAAATGTCTCTACTTGGGGTAGCATGGTAGGAGGCTCCATAATCTAAAATCCAATCAATATCGTGATTAGAAGTACAAAGGAATGCATCCTCAATGAAACAGTAATTAATACCTCACCATCTAATGCAACAGTCGTAGTATCTTCATTTGCACTTGTTGGTTTTTGTTCCTTTTGCTCTCGCTTCCAGATTCGACATTCTCTTTTCATGTGTCCTAGTTTGCCGCAATGATAACAGGTGATTCTTCATGTTCTTGATTTTTATCTTCCTCTTGACTTCAAACGCCCTTGTCGGTTCCTATCAAATTTTCTACCATGATCAACTAGGGCTAAGGCTTCTCCTCCCCGGTTCTCTGTCATTGATTTACGTTGCAACTCCTCATTCATTAAATTGCTACTAACATCACCAAACTTTAGAGTTCCTCCAAGGTGTTGAAGTGCTAATAGCTACGATCAAGTTCTCCCAATTGTCTGACATTGAACACATTAATAAGATGGCTCTAATCCCATCATCCAAAGTGATTTTAACAAAGGCAAGCTGACTAGTAATTATGTTGAACTCATTTAAATGTTTTGCTACTGAAGCACCCTCCTTCATCTTGAGATTGTATAACTTTTTCATCAGAAAAACTCCATTTGATGTTGTGTTCTCATATAGATCATGAAGCTTTTTCCATAGTTTTGCTGCTATCTTCTCTCCGACAACATTAAAATATACATTTTTAGCCAAATATTGACGAATGGTTGCAACCACCTTTCTGTCCAACTTTTTCCAATCTTCATCTGTCATTGTTGTGGGTTTCTTTGATATTCCTTCGAGTGGCAAATATTGATCTTTCAGAATTAATATATCCTCCATTTGGGATTTCCATAGGGAAAAATTAGCCCCATTTAACTTCTCCATGTCACTCGTTGTGACCTCCATGCTTCTCAACAAAAGAAAAACCTACACACACCAAATCTTCTAGCAACCTGGCACTCTGATACCAGTTGTTATGAAATTTAAGCCAGAATAATAATAATAACAACAACAATAAAAATAAATACAATGGACAACAAAAGAAGATATTGCGAAGAACACAAAGATTACGTGGAAAACCTCCAACGTGGAGGAAAAACCACGGGGCAAGGATCATTAGCTTTTATTATCACAAAAAATCTTTTTACATCAGAAGCTCAATATGAAGAATAATCATTCTTCTCAACAACAACACAAAGAAGATATCAATATTGGCATATTTATAAAAGCGAGAAAGCTTTCAAATGAGAAGTTTCTAAATAATACTAGAAGCTTCTATTTGAATTAGATGTTTCTTAATTAGAAGTAGAAACATCTATTTGAAATAGAAGTTTCTTAATTTTAAATTTAGTCTTCAAAAAACTAACATTCTCCCACTTGAAGCTAAATTTAGCCTTCACAATTAACACCTTTTATATTGATCTTTAAATATTATTTTTTGTACTGCACTAGAACACTTTCATACTCCTTTTTTTTATTTATTTAAAAGCTTTATTTATATCTGCACAACTTTTTGAAGAGATGCATCTCTTAAAATGATATGTTCATTTAAATAGACATACCCTTTGTTTCCAATGCTAATCATTGCTCCTCATAATAACTAATTGAATTTCTCATTAACACATGATGGTTGCTTTCATGTAAACACCTTGATAACTCATGATCATCTCCAAGATAATTGCTCCTTTGTATAAGTAATTGCTGCCTTATTTATATTTTACTGTCATCTTTTGTCTTATTTGATTTTTGTTCTTTTCTTAATTTTATCTTATATGTTTTTGTAATCTTATCTGATCTTTGTCTTATTTGCTTTTTGTAAAGCATAATCACTATCCTCTTTTCTTTATAATTTGATTGCTCCTTAATTCTATTTGCTCATTATAATTGTTGTTGTCCTATTTTATTAATGCCATGTGTTGCTTTTATTAATCCCATTTTATTTTCTAAAAAAGTCAGCCAACATTTGTCTTTATCTTCCCTAGAATGGTAAACAAATTATTCTCGTGTAATCACTGGTATTAATATATGTTTACATTGATCATACAAATTGTTGCTCTATATACACATGATCGTTGCTCTTTAAATCATGGCATGATGTAGAAGAAGGTAATCCATACACAATAACTCGGTAGCCAAAGCATCTATGTGTGCTACTTGAACAATTACCAAAATAGTAGTTACCATAGTCGGAGAGAATTGTTGATAGCTTGGATGAATCAATCTACTCATTGTAGTTACCACAGTCATAGAGAATTGTTGATATTTTGGGTGAATCAATCTACTTATTCCTTCATCATAATCTTTTATAGACTCTTTAGTATATTGTTCTTGAATTGCTGACCATCATTAATTCTAGATGTTCTTTGCACCTCATCAAATATCATTGTATGTAACATTTGGTTTTGCTTTAGTTATCACATTAGTATCAATCTTAGGCGATGTTTTGATCATTTCTTCTTTAATATAGTATTCAAGATAATTAATGAAAATCTTCTACTTCTAACAATCTCGTCCATACATTAATGACAAAAAATTTAGGCAACGAATCCCTTCTTGACATCAATTACAACAATTTGTCATTCGCTTTGACATCAATTACAACAATTTGTCATTTGTTTTGACATCAATTACAATATTATATTTATACCTTTGACATCAATGATAAAATTTCCAATAGAAACTGTAGACACCTAAATTGACACTTAATTTGTCTAAATTTATCCCCTTTCATCTAAGTATCCCCTTATTTGCATTAATTAAGTAATATCGCTATTATTTAATTAATA
>VDFB02268730.1:0-67914 GCA_007258455.2 Sequoia sempervirens
GTGTTGTTCCTAAAAGAAGCACAAAAATTGTTAGCAAAAAACTATTTGCTCCTTTAGTAGACGTGAATGTAATATGTTATAATTGTAATAATTTTGGTCACATAGACCAAAATTGTAGAAAAAAATTATAAGAGAAAAATTTCATAGTGAGGAAAAGAAGAATATACCTCCTACAGTGAACAATGAATCTAAGGTCCTTGAAAGGAAGGAATAAAAGTTAGAGAAAAATCCAAAAAGGTGTGGAAAGAAAAAGATTAGATGCCCACACAATCAATGATTGCACAAACTGATCTTCATGCAAAGAAGCAAAATCTATGGGTAATAGATAGTGGTTTCTCTAAGCATATGACTGGTGACAAGAGAAAATTCATCTAACTCAATAAATGTAAGGAAGGATCAGTTACTTTGGGTGACAACACTGGAGTGAAATTCTATGGAAAATAAACATTTAGCAAAGATGATAATTAACTATAAAATATGTTCTTTTGTTGAAGATTTGAAGCAAAACCTACTAAGTGTGAGTCAAATGTGTGAAAATGGTTATAAAGTCACATTCAATTCATAAGGATGTAAGAAAAGGAAAAATGGAAAAACAATTGCACAAGGAGTAAGAACTGGAAGAAATCTCTATAATCTTAGTGAAGTAAAATGTTAGGATTGTCTGATAGGACAAGTTGATGAGAGTTGATTGTGGCACAAGAGAATGGATCATGTAAATTTTGATAACTTGGTGAAAGTGAGCTTGAAAGGGCTAGTAAGACACATGCCTAAGATAACTAATCCTTCTAACACTTTCTACAAAGAATGGAAAAAAGGAAAGAAAACAAGGGTTAATTTCCAAACAAAATAATACTCAACTACAAAACCCTTGAAATTGGTTCATATAGATTTGTGTGGTCCTATAAAGACAAGAGGATTGAAAGGTGAAAGATAATTCATGTTGTTGATTGATGACTATTCAAGAATGACATGGGTAACCTTTCTAAAAGACAAGTCATAGGCATTTGAAAGATTCAAAATTTTTAAAGCCATGGTTGAGAAGGAGATTGGTAGAAGAATCAAATGCTTAAGATTAGAAAGAGGTGGATAATTCATATCAAAAAAATTAATTAAATATTGTGAGAAGCATGGAATCAAAAGGTAATACTCTACATCAAGAACTCTACAATAGAATGGAGTAGTTCAGAGAAAGAATAGGAAAGTTAAGGAGATGGATAGAACAATGCTAAATGAGGCAAAATTACCTTAAGTGTATTGGAGAGAAGTAGTTCATACTATAGTTTATATTTTGAACAAAGTTCAAATAAGAGTAAATTGTGATAAGACTCCCCATGAATTATGGTATAGAAAACCTGCATTTGTCAAGTATTTCAAAGTGTTTGGTAGCAATTGCTACATCAAGAGAGAAGAAGATAATTTGGGAAGCTTTGATTTTTGATGTGATGAAGGAAAATTTCTTGGATACTCCACCCAAAAAAAAAATTACAAGTGCTATAACAAAATGTTGCACAAGATAGTAAAATGTATCAATATTAAGATGGATGAAGATATGAGACATATTAAATATGATAGAGATAACTTTGAAGATGAGTCAGAATGTGAATAAGGGATTATTGATGAAGAGCCTAAGGAAGAGAATGAAAAATCACATGCAAAATATGTTCAAAAGGATCATTCTGTAGATTAGATAATTGACAATAAAAATGAAGGTGTTCAAACAAGGAGAAGAATTGCAAAAAACAAGGAACAAGTAAAATTTTCTCTCTTGTCATAGATTGAACCTAAGAGCTATGTGGAGGCTGTTAGGACTCGAAAAATCTAACCCAAATTTTCACAAAAATCCATCTCCCACCTAAATGCCCCATCGCCTAGCCTACCATTTTGTAAAATTTATCACTTAAAATATTCCATTTTCCTGCCATCCTAATAATATTTGCATTTACCTTTTAAACTATACAAGAGCTAAGTTATATCACCAAGACATTACCATATCAGCTAAACTATTTTCAAAGTCCCCTCGAAGAAATAATGAAGTAGCACAAATCTAATGATATCAAAGAAAGAATGTCCTATCGAAAGAAGCCATCTTTGTGTCTCTCCAATGATCAAACTGAAACCCTATCAAAAATACATTAGCATATCGAAAGAAGATGTTTTGGGTCTCTTCGATAGACTAAAGACTAAGCCACCAAAGGATGTAAAGAAACTCTTTTTCTTTGGCATGAATTTCGAAGAAGATATACTTAAATATTCAGGAAATAGAAAAACATTTCTTAGACATAATTTATCCATGTATCAAAGTGATAGTAGAGAGTCAAAAGGACATATAATTGGTTTGTACACTCAATGAATTGGAGAGATCATGGAACATTGGGATAAGAGATACATGATTCCCTTCGATATTACGAGAATAAAAAAGTTCATAAAAAAGAACATACATCGAGGGGATGGAGAAAATTGTCTCTTCAATAAGGGGATGGTAGTTATCAACAAAGAAAACAAAGGACCTCAATATAGTTTTCAAAAGGACTATAGAATATCCTAGTAATGAGACCCACAGTCCCCCCCCCCCAAAATGAAAAAATTATCAGAGAAAAGAATCTATATCGACAAATCTCCAATATATGTATCTTTGACATCCCTAAATAAACAAGTGAAAAATTAATTTGAAGATACCACCAAAGATAAAAGTGCACATCAGGAGGATAAGAACAATAGTCCCTATGATAAAACAATGTCATTCTTTGCCTCAGTTCTGATAATAAAATGTAGTAAAATATTGAAGTAAAAATAAAAGGTCGATAGGACACCTCTTGGCATCCACACATTAAGGATCAAACAGAGCATCGAAGATTGGAGTAAGATGATTCTTGGTCCCTCTGATAACTAGAAAAGGAAAAGAAAACACCAAGGAGAAAAGTCCATATCAGTGAGACCCAAGCACCAATCCCCTCGATAAGCTTAAAATAGAGAAGTAAGCATTCAAGCTAGGAACTTTATCGAAGGAAAGACTACATATCAAAAGAACTAGAATACTGGTCCCTTCGATGGAGTGATGAAGCTTAGTAAGATAAAATTGTGAGCATATCAAAGAAATAAAGGTATATCAAAGGAATTGACTACAATCACAGTCTTGACGAGACATGGTGACATTGGTATGAGGCCACATGTTGTCCCTTCAAAATTTTGAGGAATATACCAGTAAAAGGAGATATCATGGAAAGGGGAAGATATCAGTGAGACCTAAAATTTGTCATCTTGATGAAGCAAACATGTTGAAAAGACAACGGCATGACAAAGGGACATTTTGGAAATGGTGATGAAAGATCAACGATTGATATTCAAAATAATTAATTGCCCACTCGAATGGCATAAAATTTCCATTAATGGAGCAAAGACGAGAACGTTGAAAATCTAATTGTGAACACATTTGAAAACCACTGAGTAGCCAGAAAATGAAGGAGTAGAGTATAGCAGAGGATGACACAACTCGAACCAGGGAAAGCACTCTTCAAGTAAGTACCCGAAGCCTGAGACAAAAGCTTTAAAATATATGCAAGTTGGTTCAAATTATTGAAGCTCAAAAATAGGGTTTCCAGTTTTTTGTAACATCATATAATGGAATCTACCTCTAAGAACCCTAATAACTAAAGAAAAAAGGTAGAAGAATGACATTTTAACCAAGACTTAATCGATCAATGTTCAGGTTTTGGACAAAGATCTAGGAGACATGCGCAACAAAACCCTCAAGCTGAGAAAATAGGAGATAAAAAAAAGATAGTGGGAGACACATGGACCTCAGCCAAGGGATATGATCTATTTATATATCACTATAGAAAAATGCATAGAAACAAGTCAGTGTCCAACCCATGGAGGTTAAATTTGGGGAATTTAGTAGTACCCAATGTGTTTGTAAACATGGAATTGATCAAAGTACTTGTTGAAAATACAACCTTCAAACTCATACAATTGAATTACAAGATTGAACCTCTTCCTTCCCCATCACCAAGAATCTTATTTCCGTGGTATTCCAACTAGATAGTAGTCTTGACATGAAATTCAAACTTAGAGACCCCCTAAATGAATATTGCAATTTAAGCACGAGTTATAAAAGATGGAGGTTACCACTACATAGGTCCTAAGAAAAAGGAAATAGGATCAAGGTGATTTTAAGGGAGGAAAACCCTCCATATTCTATGAACGGGTTTGAAGAATATTATTAGAATACATACTATTTTGTCTATCAAGTACTTGGCTTAGATGCCCCAATATTTATGGAGATAGAAACGATGGTCATAGCGGCCGATATATAGAATCAAGATGCCTGACCTCTAGATTATGCAAAATATCTAGCCAATGAACTTCAAGATGATCTTGTTTCCATCAAGAATAAATATGGAGGTTTTCGGTTCAGACACTACTCACTATTTATGCACCTCATCCTATATGAGGGACAAATTATGGGAATGTGGGATGAATGCTTAAGCATAAATTATTCAGATGATGATGGAAAAACAAAGCTGGTGCAAATGTGGACTACCATTTGGAATAGCTAGTGTGTGAGGTCACATTATTTGTATTTTGAGTAATACTTTGTGAAGAAAATATACAAATTAGTGGGTCATCCATGTGATTACAGTATATCACCTGAAATACAAAGGTTATTGAGACCTAAAGACAAAGATGCTAGGGGAAAGGTCAATCACATCTAGGGTGATTGGTATGCCTACAATGATTGTAAAAAAATTATAATTTATGGGTTTGAAGGAGCACCACTCTTGTTATGAAAAACCTATGCAAAAAAGATTACACACTTGGAGATTGTAAGAAAGCTAGCCTATTCAGATTTTATGCATCTAAAAAGTCATAATAAATAGTCATTGATACCTAGAACATTATGTTTTGGAGACTTTACCATAGTTTATAAGAAAGGCTATGAATTGATTGACAAGAAGCTAGAGCATTACAACTTGCCTAGAGGAAACACAAGAGAAAATTTTGATCCTAAATTTTTTATTAATAATGCTAAAACAAGTAAGAAACTAGGAGGTTACTCACACATACTCTTTGAAGGAAATGATCTGGTAAGATATGTCGATGAGCATTATGGCATTAGGAGAAGAAGCCTATATAATAGAGTGATGATAGCCAAAGCCTGGAAAGTAGGTAACAATCCTTCACATAGAGATGCATTTTTTAACATTGAAGACCCAATGAAAAGCTTAGAGGCCCTTATTGTACATGAGCCAGAATTGATCAAGGATTTTCCCCCTTGGATATTCACATAGATGAGAAATGATGGCATTGGAGGAATCGAGGATGAGAATGAAGTTCCACTAGGTTAGCTCTCCCCCTAAGCCTACACCACCTATCATTTTTTTTGTCAATACATCTATTGAGGAGCAAGAGGAGATCGAGAGTGAAGAGGAGGAGTTGCAGATAATTGAACCTATGATTGGGAGTTATGATCCTCTAATAGAAAGAAATTTTATTGCAATGGAATCCCCAGATGATCTTTCAATTGATGTAAGAAATAGGGTGAGTAATAAGTTTTTCACTAATGATGAATTCATCGAAACTTCTAAATTTAAAACATTTATATATGAATATAAAGGAAAATCTATCAAATAAGGAATCAAAGATGATACACCTGAGAAAGAGGTGGAGGCCTTGTAAAGAATTCAAGAAGTAGTTAGAGAAATAGCCAATATTAGGCTAGATAGAGGAAGGGATTTGTTAGAGGAATTTGGGATATTGTTACTCACCAACTGGGATATGAGATTAGCAATTGTGTTTGACAGTTTCAGAAGGAATCAGGATAAGGGTGTGCAGATGAGCTTGGAAGGGGTTGATAAAGTGTAAACTGGATCAAGGTATGACCCTGATAATGCACTTTGTTGTTGTGGGCCTTATACCCACCAGACAAAAAGACTTTAGTTATTAATGATCCTCATAAAGAATTTGGTCACCTCATCATGCAATGAGTTGAAGATACAAATCCTCTAGAAACTAAAGATTTAAATGTCAATGTGGCTAGGTTTACCAAAGCCCAAATCGAAAGATTAGTAAAAAAACAATTAGATATACATGGTCGAGAACGAAAAATTGAGACAATAGATTGCTAGCTATAAAGAAAGATTTCCATCTTCTTTGAGAACATACTTCCCATAGTTATAAATTGACCCAAGCTTAGGGTACATCTGACCCAAACTCATTGGAGAAGATCAAATTGAACAAGCACTCAAAATTCCTTTATCTTTTCCTCAAAATCACATCTTTTCTTTCAAGAATCACAAGGTACCTATTAGGCCAAATAACACCTTCAACATTCCACTTCATTATCAGTCTCAAAAAAATCTTTCCCCGTCATAAAAATTACTAAGACAAATCAATAACCTGATTAGAATCTCTGGAAACAATCCATACTTCCATCATGCATCAAATTACTCATCTTTTCAACTTATTCCACAAGGAAAAATATCAACAACCCAAGTATTCTTTCTTTCAAATATTTACCTAACATTCATACACTTTATTCATCTTTATTTTGACAGGAAAAAGTCTTAAACACCTTCTTACAACATTGTTTAATCAGATTTCTCAATTGCTTGCACTAGAAGACCAAATTTGCTTGTAAGTGTCAAAAAACTAAATCAGGTGTATCTTGCAAACCACATTGAATATCTATAGGATAAATACATTTTTGGTAACCCATTTCAGCCTTATTAAACATAATTCAACAATAGGTGCTGGTGGTTTGAAAATAATCAACAGAAAATTGACTATCCCATTTCAACCATAGGCTCAATTAGGCCAAAATTACAAAGCAACCACCATTGGATAAACTTAAAAATACAATAAAACCTTTATCAGTCTTAATTAATGTTGAAAAACTCAAGATTCAATAACCTTTAGGAAGAAAAAAACTTCATAAAATGCTGATCCAACAAACCCTTGCTTTTTGCTCAAAACTAGCTTAATGAATGAGGGTTTCAAGGAAATATGCTCTCCAGACCTTCTTCCTTATTGAAATTAATTCAAACACATTTTTTTTGGTCTGAACCAACTATCTAAATTCTCTCCCAACTGGTTTGCATACTTTCACATCATGTTCTATCATGGAACCATTCTTTTCATGAAGGAAACTCTGGTTTTTCCCCTTGGAGCAGCAATCAAACTCAAATATCTTGCATTCTCTTTTATCCCTACACAAAAAAAACAAAAAGGAAACCTAAATTATCCTATTAAAATCTAATCCAGCAATCTACCTAGCCTAATTCGGTGGATTAGACTTCATTTTGTCTATAAGACTCTCAAAATCCTTGTTTTAAGGGTTTCCAACTGAACTACAAAAATGCTTTCAAAAAATTGTTCTACTTGACAAAATCACTCCTAAGTGGATTAAAAAATGATGCTAACTCTCTAATATATCAAAAACAAAAAGATTTATATACCTATGTTGCAGTACAGTTCGTACAAGTGAATGAAATATAGAAAGAACTCTGCAAATTAATAAAATACGGTACTTTTATTGATGATAAACTTCAAGAATACAAGAATAAATCATTTTCACACCTTCTCAAGATTTTTAAAGATGTTTCCCAACTAATAAATAACTCTTTAACTTCCTTGATCAACCTATCTCTTCATTTTTCCCTCAAGGACTCTTCAACTTTTGATTTTTTCTTTTTTGCAGCTTTTACTTTGTACAAAATTGGCAACTTTAGCATTTTTCCAAATTTTTCTTTTTTCTATCTTTTTGACCTCCTAAAATGACTCAAATACATTAAATATTCCAACTCAAGACCTTTTTACAATGATTTACATGATTTTACATTTGAAAGCTCAAATTTTCAATTTTTTTCCTTTGGAGAGAATTTTGTGTCAAGGTGCTCCTACACCAAAACAAAAAATTGAGACAGGAGATTGCTAGCTATAAAGAAATATTTTCATCCTCTTCTAGCACATAATCCCCATAGTTAGAAACTGACAACAACATGATAGAATCAATGGTTGAGACCACTTATTGGAAACATAGTGTATACCTTGATATTTTATGCTACTCTAAATGTGTGAATCTAACTAAGAAACATGAAAGACAAAACACCAAGGACACCTCAAGATTAGCCAAAAGAGAGTTACAACGAAAAGGAATGCAAATAAAATGAAACACAAACACTTTTACCTCCCTTGTTGTTGAAACTTCGATTGGCCCTTGTTTGATTGGTTGTAGTTCCTTAGATGATAGATTATTACTTGGGTAAAATGTAAGCTTACCGATGGACAAAAGATGGTCGAATGATCTAAAATGACTTGGACAGCATGTAGTTGTGAGAGTGCAAAGTGTTGTGAAGGCAAAATGGCAGCATAAGGTTATGAAAATCAAGTGTTGTTGTAGGCAAAAGGGCAGCATGTAGTTGCTTCAATCTAAAGTGTTGTGGAAATGCCCTTGATGAGGGGGTATTTATAGGAGAATTTGAATTCTCTAGAGAATTCAAGGGTCAAGATTGCTCCAACAAGGCCAAGATATGGCCAAGCAGTTGAGACTCCACAAATTCGCCATCTTGATACGTGAGGCAGTTCGACAAGAGGATATGAGGCGGGCATTGGTCGCACCAAGAGTGGGTACATGAGAGCCGGCACCCGTGCCATCGGGAGATGGAAAATCTTGGTGAATAAAAAGTGAATTTAAATTCACAATGATTGGCATGAATCTAGAGGGTAAAAAGGTGGGCTCCAAAAGGTGGGACTTGGTCACATGTGGTGATTGTGATAAGTCCAAGGTTGGTCAGCATGGAGGACAGAATGTTCCGGGAAGTTCTAGAAGCCTTGAATGGAAATGTGAACAAAACAGGGCAAAGGGAGGGGGAATTAGATGAAGAAAAGGAATTGGGAAATTCCTTGGAGGAAATGGATGAAGGAATAATGGAAGATAAATGAGGGGACAGGAAGCCAACGGTGGATGTGGACATCCTGGACCAAGGATTAGGTAATATCTTAAGGAAGGGAATGGAAAGTTCGGATTAGGATTAGATGAAAATGACATGTGAGGAATTAAATAAATGTATTAAATTTATTTGATGAAAAGAGGATTAAGGAGGGTAAGGTATTTAATTATTAATTAAATACCTTAGGGATTTGACAGAATTAAATATATTAATTAAATAATAGTAATATTATTTAATTAACTCGGATAAGAGGATGTTTAGACGAAAAGTGATAAATTAAGTGTCCAAATTTGGATGTCTACACATAGAGCTGAAAAAAAATTAGAAAAGGGATGACAAACTAGAAATGGAGATGAAATCCCTCAAGTTTAAAATGGTCTCAGAGTTAATAAAAAGAAGAGTTGAAGAAATGCTTAAAAATGCTAATAAAGTATGAGTAATTCATAGTAAGACACATGTTGCTTACCAAGAGCACAAGAGGCTACACCTACAGATGATAGAAATGAAAGAAGAATTAGTTTCCAAGGAGGATACTAGTTACCAAGTATTCAAAGTCTATGATGGGTTGATTGAAAAACATGAGGAATTTCATGATACATTGACACAAGAACTTAGCGACTTTGATCAGCCTTTGGAAGTGGCATGTCTAATATTTTTCAAAGATGAAGGAGAACTAAAAGAGAAAGATATATGGAAGAATGAACTAGTTCAATTAATTCAAGTCACCCTTGACAAAATAAATGAAGTAATGGTGCTGGAAAACACACATAAGCAGTTAGAGAAGATATTTACCTTGGAGTTTTCCATGAAGGATATAATAAGCAATGCAAATACATATACCAACCAAAATTACATAGAGCATCTTTCTAGAATTAACATGTTCATTGCTTGAACAGTATAGGGGTTGAAGTCACTTAGTATCAAATACATCATCATGGAGAGAGTACCTTGAACAATCCTTAAATGGTCATGGGTACCTTACATAGATTAGCGGATTGTAGTGTCACAATTAATGTCAACTTCACTATTGTTTGTTAATTAATTAATTTCTAGTTATGTTCATTAAAGTATAAAAAATATCCACCACTTTACATGTAATGGACTAAAGCTTGTTACTTCCTGTATATAAGGGAAACCAAGGCCAAGTCTTAGGATAATCATCAATAGAATTATTATAGACAAATTATTATAGACAATTTAGAGAGACTTCAAATATATAATGTACCATCTTTTGAAGTAATACAAATGGGTGATAAATTTTAGTTTTGTGATCAAATTCTTGGTGTTTAGTTGTTTTGTTGGTTCAAATTCATATAAGTTATCTTGATGTCTCTATAATGGTCTTTTTCTATTATTCAAATTAATATATCAAGGATTTAGTTAATTTGTCAAAAATACATTTGTTGTCCTTGTGTGATTTATTTCACTGGTTCCTTCAAGGTAGGATTAAATTCCTCTTAAGTAATCACAGTAACTCAAAGAGATATCATTGGGATTCATAAGAAGAGCTTGGTAAATGACTACCTCACACTTTTATACAAAGTATTTTAGTGTCGAAAAATGTTGTTGGGACATTTTCACACTTGTTTGGGACCTCCTTGCTGAATTGAGCTTAATGATGCCTTTATTTAGGATTGTAATTGTTTGAACATTCACATTAGGTCTTGGGACCTTGTGAAAGTGTTATGAAGTGTTGTAACACACTTTCACACTTTTCTAAGATTTTATTAATTAACTAAACCTAATAAACCTCTTTTTAATCAAAATAAACCCTTAATCTTGCCTTATTTTGAATGTTGTAAAGTATTGTTACACACTTTCACACCTTTCTATGGTTGACATTAATAATTTGGCTTCTTTATACTTTAATTGGCCTTATTTTTCATCCACAAGTCTTTTTTAATGCATCTTTTTGAGGATAATTCTGACACAAATCATTACCCAATCATAATTCAGGTGTTTTAGGTTGAACAACCCCAGATTTAGTGATATGGGACTCAGTCGCCACTTTGGGCGAATGAGTTCCACCTAGGTTTTTGGGTCCCGAACCTAGTTTCACACATTTCTAAGCATTTTTAAATTTGGTCCTATTGATACCAAAAATTGGCAAGGTAAAATCCTTAATAGGAAACTCGGTTAATGGAGGGACCAATTGTGCTAAACTGAGTAACCTCTAGGTTTTTAAAGAAATCAACTTCTTCTGTAATTGGGGTTTTGGAATGGGAAACAAAAACCATATATATAAAATTAAAAGTCTAACTATGGTGATGTGCCAAGATGTAGATAAAAGCACGGTAAATCTATCCTTTGGGATTAGATTCAAGGGCCTGGTCAGCAATCTGCTATGTTTCAAAATCACGGAAATCAAAGATAAAGATCTAAACAATTCATCTAATGACATAAAATGATTATCACATACATTCACTGAAAATAGGAGTTGAAGGCATGATCTAAATCAGTAATTTGTATTTAAAACCATAGAAGTTCTTGAAAATGAACAATCCAGACAATAATGGCATAGTATTAATGTCTTATCAAATAACATAAGAAAAAAATAAAAGGTCAAAAAATGAAATAGTCTGAAAGTTTCATATAATAATCTAAAACAATATTAAAGGCCTGGTGTCTCTCTCTATTTTTTTTGCATCTTCTAAACTCGTTTTATGAAGAAAGAAGTAGTATATATAGCCAACAATCCACTGCTTGGTGAGCTTGTAACAAAAAAAAAATTGTATCTCGAGAAATGATTTCCCTTGGCTGTTGTAACATAAAATATTCAGGCCATGGCATGTAGTCACTTCCTAGCTAGATGCATCCCCTACAAATGATGGCAGTGGTCAAAAAACATCCCATGCAGACAAGTGTTGCCTCCCAGTGGAGGTGGTTAGAACACGCAATAGCATGTTGCATACCATTGCTCACTCTATCCATCCTGTGGTAGAACTCCTACCGAAGGGATGCATGGTGATAGTTTGTAGCTCGTGTTTCATTCTCTCTTCCCTTTGATGAAAGCTTGCACTGGGAAGATACGTGGTAATATGTTTACTATCAGCACCAACTATGGGGTCTACCAAAATTTTATGCAAACGGGAGCTACATGGAACCCAAACGGGGCCTGGTGAGAAAGTGAAGTGAAGCACTTATAAATAGCTCGCGATGTAGACGCGTGGAAGTAGGGAAGGAGTTGATAGAGGAGCAGAGGAAGACTTTGCTACGAAGAGCATTGGGAAGACACGTGGAAGCATGGTAGGTAGAGTATAGCAAAAAGAAGGCTAATGAAAAGATGAAGGCAGTATGTTGAACATATGGGGGTCAGGCTGGTACTTAGCAAAAACAACACTACTCGAAGGGAGCTCAAAGAATTTTACATTCACAGATTTGGCGACTACTAGGGGTGTTTTACCTATGGAATGAGGAACCCAAAAAAATTTCTAGCTTGCAGACCAGAGCCCCATCCATAGGGCGATAGAGTCAAAGTTTAGAAAGAGCTACCTACAAAGGAAGTCATTCAACCTTAGATGGTCTCAATACGTCACATGGATTCTCTTATGGTCCACTTAGATCGAGCATTTCTTTATAAGGCAGTACCGTAGGTAAACTTGCCCTAGACTCACATTGGAAGAGTAGTCGGACAATCAGATGAATGAAACCTTCAATATCAGCTGTGTGTGTGAAAATTGAGTGTAAGAATTAAAATCAGTTCAAACACACCAATAGAACATTATAACAAAAACAAAACTATAAAAGGAGTAGAAATGTGCAAACTCAGTATCCTGTTCCTGTTGTCGTCCTATCGTCCTCTATCTTTAGTGTTTTTGTAGATTCCAGCCTTGTGTTCTCAGATTAAGGGCTAGGCTCAACAAACTGTCTTCCTAAAGAATGAGATTTTGCTATGATATGAATGCATGATTAAGCTATGATAATGATTTTAGCTAAGAAACTTGAAATAAGCAAGATGCTATGACAACAGCTACTGCAAATGAATTAAATGCATAAACTCTACTTAATTGCCTATTTTCGCCTGTATTAACAACAAGTTTGATCCACAAGTATTTATGGTGGGCTTCTCTCGATCGATTCTCGATTATCGCCTTGATTTAATTACGCTGCATACCCCGATGTGTGATCAAATGGTTGAAGAAAGGATGAAACTGAAGAATATAGAAGAACCCTATAAACAGATTTTTCTATTTTATTATGAAAGAGGAAAAAGAAGAGAAGATAAGAATAAAAGAAAGATTAAAAGCTGATAAATAATTAATTAAAAAAATCAATTATTTATTTGTGGAGCACATTCAGCTTTTCTCAATTAAATAAAATATTTAATTAAGCTTTTAAAAACAGAAGAAAACTTGTGGTGAGAAAAGAGCTTTAATCAGTTTTATTGAAAAAAAGCAGAATATCTCATAATTAAATAAAATATTTAATTATGATATGAGAAGATTGCACAATTAGGTTAAAATACCTAATTTTGAATTTAGAAAGAAAATCAAGCAAGATACTTTTAATTAAATCACTTTTATGAAATTAACACTAAATGAAACATTTAATTAATTAGAAGAAGAATTAAAAATAGAAGAAAGGGGAATATTTAAACTTCTTAAATTAAATCAAAAGATTTAATTTTAAATTAAACAGTTGATAATTAATTTAAATAAATAGAAAATGTATTTATTTAATTAATTATGGATCGTGATGAAAATACTCAAATAAAAGTAAACCTACTAAATTATAAAAGAAGAAGATGAATGAACAATATAATTAAATTAATTAAATTTAACGTGAGGACTTAGAAGGTACCAATTAAAAATAATAAATATTTAATTAATTGCCGATTATAATACACCATTTTTATGCTTATTATTTTTCCCTCTTTGAAGTGAGATGCCATAATACTTCAAAGAAAATAAAAAATTTTGCCCCCAGTATATTCGCATTTTCGACATTGATGATAAATTCTGAGATAAATCACCTTAAAAAAGAAATTGATGAGGAACGCTGGATTTAGCCCATGCAGATAATGCATGATGCCCCAAAGGAAAAAAGAGGACAAGCGGCACGCCACCTACCAATTCCATCCCTCGAAAAAGACCCTTATAAGGTAAAGGGTAAAATGAGGTGTCATTTTCACTCCCGCCACCACAGCAATTCCTGAGCTCGGACAGCCGATCAATTTGGCTTAAATGGTGATCCTTCGCATTGCATATAGGTTCGGAGCGAAAGTGTGATCGGGTGACGAGACCAGCTAGAGTCAGTATGGAATTTACCCCTGAGTGATTCGAAACCTCTAAGTTGTTAAATTTCGCATTTGTGATCGATTATGGATTGATTTCCAGTCAGACTGCAATTTTTTGGAACGTTTTAGCGCATATAAGTAGAGTTTTAGCGCATTCAACAAATAGTTTAGCGCATCTAGGGTTTTTCGTAGCCGATTTAGGCACATGTCAAAAACTAATCTTTTAGCGCACCCGACAGATAAAGTTGCACATTTGATAGATAGAATAGCGCATACGAGGTACAGAGTTGCGCATTTGAAGTTTTAGCGCATTTAGGAAACAGTGTTGCGCTTTTGACAAAAACTATGGCGCATATGGGTTTTTAGCGCATATGAGCAACAGAGTTGCGCATTTAGGAAATTTTTCCCAGAATGGCCATTTGCTGAAAAAGAATGATGAAAATTGCTTCTTTAGTCAATAGATAGATAAATTGTCGGATCATCATGTTGATAGGATAGAAAATTGAATAGAGAACTGATAACTTTGATTTCCGTGATTTGAAAATAAAAGAGCAGATTCTTGCTTTCTCAAAGGAGCAGAAGTTCCGGGAAACAGTGATGTGAGATCGACCGATTTGAATTTTGATAACTTTCGCTTCTAATTGAAAAACAAAGAGTAGATTTTGCTTTCCTACAAAACAAAGAGATATGGCAATTGGACCGATTGAACTCGGATAACTCTACCGCGATTGAAAAAACAAAGAGTAGATTCTTCTGCTCTTCATTAGAAACAAATAGTAGATGATATATCGACCTGATTTTAGATAACTTTGCTTCTCGCGACAACAGCAGATTTCGTGACAGAAAACAATGGCAGATTTTGAACTCGGCATCATGAATTTCTCAGAAACACAAAACAAGAAATATGTAAGATTGAATTTTATGCCTCAAAGAAAGTTCAACAGTAAACGATGGCGTATGGTAATTGATTGCACCTCGCTGGATAGATTATTGATGCGGAAGTATCGGATAATGGACAATATTGATATGTTGATGTTTGTGATGTTGTTTGGACCAAATAGGAGGCTTTCAAAAGCCTCCAGATCAGAGAGCGGTTTCCCTTGTGCTGGGAGCGGATAGGCGAGCTGACACCGGCCGAGTTACAGGTGATTTCAGATTGTGGATTGGGGTCACTGTTGACCATGCCGCGAGGCATTCGGGCCAACAGGGGGCTGTTGACGGCCTTGGCCGAGAGATGGCATTCCGAGCATAACACCTTCCACCTGCTGACGGGTGAGATGAGTGTGACACCGGAGGACGTGTACTGGATTTTGGGGATCCTGGTGGTTGGAGCCCTTGTGGTTTATGACCACAAGGAGGTCGGTGGGACAGAGGCCTTACAACGGATATGTGGCGATCTTGGTATCTATGGGTACTGGATAGACTGGGATGACTTCAGCAAGTATCTAGCTCTAGTAGCAGTATTGGCAGCTTTTGTTGGAGGTTTCCTTGGACCGGACCATCGGTCCAAGGGATTTGTCGTGGGATGGGGGAGGATGTTAGAGTGGATGATCACTCAGCCACAGAGATTTTCCTGGGGGAGCTGCGTCTTAGCAGATATGTATCATGACTTGCATCGGATTGTATACAGAGGATCCACCAGCCTGGCGAGTGGAGTGACAATATTACAAATCTGGGCGTGGGAGCACATTGCTGTCACCAGACCATTGTGTACCCGGGCGAGACCAGCAGGGAGGCCGTACGTATATGCATATTCTGGTGCAGTTGTCCAGCAGAGGTTGGGCAAGGTAGAGTACTGGCGGCGAGTGCTCGATGATGTATATGCAGTGATCTGGAGGCCGTACACAGACTGCGAGGCATGGGCTTATCACTGACCGCGAGATGTCGCGAAAAGTGCATCATCATGACGACAATAGGCGGATGTGCCCTATCATTGAGAGGTTTTTGGCACTACGGGTGCTGAGACAGTTTGGTTTCACGCAGGGGATGCCCCAGGGCGTTGCTCATTATGGGCGGCGCAAGGGGGACATAGGATGGGGACCATGCATTCCCTACCAGGCAGCCTACACAGAGTACACTTCTTTACAGCCTAAGGTATGGGCGGACAGGCCAGACATACTGGATGCAGGGATGACAGATGACTATGCTCAGTACTTTCATACGCATCCTTTTCCACAATTTACAGTGCCAGATGAGGCACGAGCCATCAAAGCAGTCCCACAGCCAGGAGCAGGGATACCGGGAGGTGCGGCAGATGGAGAGCAGGCTATGGGTGGAGGGGAGGAGGCTATGGGTGGAGAGGAGGAGGGAGAGGAGAGCGAGGAGAATGGAGCTGAGGAGGAGGAGAGCAGCTCAGATGACAGAGATGATGGAGATGACGGGGATGGGCAGAGACAGCAGATATTAGATAGTCTTGGCAGAGTACAGATTTCTCGGCGGTCCAAATCCAGTGCCAGGCCACAGACTGTGATCAGGGTGACATCCTCGTCCCAGCAGGCACAGATAGATGCGTTGCAGGGTCAGGTGCAGACCTTTCAGGGGCAGCAGGCACAACTTCAGAGTCAGTTGGTGCAAGCACAGAGCATGATAGTGCAGTTACAGGCATAGCTTGCACAGGCACAGGCTCAGGCACAGGCTCAGGCACAGGCTCCGGCACAGGTACAGGTTCAGATTCCTGCCCCAGATCCTCAGGTGGCACAGTTAGTAGCAGAGAGGGATGCCTTTAGACGACGGGCACAGGAGGCTGAGGGTGTAGCGCAGAGATTGATGGGTACTGTGGAGAGTACATCCATACGGGAGGCCATTGCAGAGGGATTTGAGGCAGCCAGAGAGGCAGAGTACTACAGAGTTCGATATGAGGAGCTATGCCCTCCTGAGCGGTGAGAGCCCTATCCCAGGTCACACAGCCGGACGAGGAACCGATCCCGGACATCGACACACGGCAGAGAGGTTACCGGGCCTCGACGGGATCTTGATGCAGGGACCAGCGGCAGACCACCTCCTTCTGGACCAGCTCCGTCAGGGGCATCGACTAGTTAGCCATTTTTGGGGCTTGATTCATTATGTATACTGGGTTTTGATCATGTATGATGTATTGACCTTTTATGAGTTTCATTGGATATTTGGACATTTGTATTATTTTGATGAGTGATGATATGTAGTGGCGGTATTTCTGATGATGTTTATGTTCATGCATTTATGATATGATATGGATATGACATTTATGCATGTATGTTATGAGATGGATTTTGATATGCTTTTATTACATGTGCGGACTAATCCCTATGATGCAGGATGATCTATCGATTATGATGTGTATGCAATGATTTTGTGATGATGTATATATGTGAGATTGTAATTTCTTTTTGAATTTTCCATGTATGAAATGCATCGTGATTTTGCAGAAGATGAATGTGGTATGAATGGTAATATGGTAAAATGATAACATGATATCAAATTATTGAATGTGTATGGAAATGCAACGGTAGATGATAAGAAATAAATGATAGATAATAGATGAATGATGAAATGATAAATGATAAGATGATGAAATGATAAATGAATGATAATGAATGAAAAGATGAATGATAAATGATAAAATGAAATGAAAAATGAATGATAAGATGAATAATAAATGATAATGAAAAATGAATGAAAAATGATAAATGATGAATGATAAATGATAAATGAATGATAATGGATAATGAAACATTAATGGTTTAGATATGAAATGGTAAAAATGAATAATGAATGACAAATGATAATGAAAGGATAAATGATAAATGGAATGATGAAATGATATGAAATGAAATGAATTAAATGTCCAAATGTCCTCCACGAAAAGGTCAAAACTTAATAACAACCGTTTGAAAACCCTCATTCAGCCCTTCAAAATACGAATATGAATCCAATATGCAGATATATATAATGAGCTAATGAACATGCAACTATATGAAACTAACCAGTTTGTTGAGCCTATTATAAGCCTTCTTGAATCATCATAGAACATTTAAAATGTTGGAAGTATGTACAAGCATCAGAGGGGAAATCAGCGCCAATGATGACCAGAGTACAACTTTCATGGATTTTGATATAGCAAGCGAACACAAGCATCGAGGTATAATTGAACCGAGATTACCTGAGCATTTCTTGCATAAACAGACAAAGATTAACCACCGTTCTGATGGAAATGTGGAACTGTCATCAATGATATTTGCTTTGAGCGTCATGTCCTTTGACATATTTGCATCAGATTGGGCTGTTAACCTCAAGACAGCAGACAAAGAAAAATCATTCTTGTTCCTTGCTACTCTAGTGCAGTACATCATTGAGTATGCTCCCGAGTAATGATATCGAAAATCAAACAACTTTTAATCAAACATGTAATACTGTTAATGCCTACATTATTCAGATTATTTGGATCATCCAATAGACAAGTGACATGATAGCTTGCTGAAAAATGTGTCATGAGCGGATAACATTGACAAAGGAGTTTGTTGTTTTGTTGGCATGCTCGTATTGCGATGTCATGGTCTAGCTGTTTTAGTATGCTCTGAAAGTTAAGTGCCCCCAGTTGGGTTTTTGCCTTGTTGATTGACACAACTTGCGGAAAGGAATATGTACAAACGATCAAGCCATGGTAAGACGTTTTAACTCTCTAGGAAAATGACGACAGGGTGGTGCGATTAATGACCTCAAGATGCGGAAAAAGAGATGCAGAAAAAAGGAAAGCTTTTGAAAAGGTAAAGTGCAAAACAAGAACTAATAGATGGAGAGGTACAGATAGCGTCTGTTTGCCGGATTTTCACTATCTGTATTTATTGCATTTTTTTTTTATTTCTTTTTGATTTTTTTTGGATTTTTCTGTCAATAGACTGCCTGTTTGCCAGGTTTTCACCCTATGACATTCTCTTTTGATTTTTTTGTATTGTGTGATGTTTTGATTTTTTTGGATTTGTTTCGTGGACTTTTTCTCATTGCTTTTGTATTTCTCGTGACTTTTTCTGGCTTTTTTTGTATTTCTTCAGACTTTTTCATTGTATTTCTTCAGACTTTTTCTCATTGCTTTTGTATTTCTTCGTGGATCTCTTCTCATTGCTTTTTGTATTTCTTCATGACTTTTTCTGACTTAAACATAATACTTCTTAAGATGTATACTGTTGATGGGTTCATCCAATAGGTCTCCTTCTGGCGTTGATAACTTGTATGCTCCCAATCCGTAGACTGCAATAACCACATAAGGGCCTAACCAATTTGGTTCAAACTTTCCTTTCTTTTCTCTCCTCGCCTTTGTTGATCGGCATGCCCTCTTTTCAGAAATAGACGCCCACCCAAAGGCAATGGGTTTGACTTTGTGGATTTATAAACCGAGCCATCATCCTGATATGCTTTAAGTGGTCTCACGTCAGCTCTTTCATCTAAAAATTCTCCCAACTCGGGAGCTAAAACTCAATCCCATCCGGCGCAGACCTCTCGATACTCTGAAGTGACTCTAAAGGTAGTATGGCTTCTGCTCCATAGATGAGGGAAAAAGGTGTTTCTCTTGTTGGTGTTCAGACACTAGTTCTGTAAGCCCACAAGGCGAGATTGAGTTGAACATGCCAATCCTTCCCTGAGTCATTGACAGTCTTCTTCAAAATCTTTAGTATGGTTTTGTTTGAGGCCTCTGCTTGGCCATTACCTTGAGGATAGTAAGGCGTGGAATATCTGTGCTGAATATGGAATCTTTCACAAAGTTCATCAACATCCTAATTTTTGAATGGTCGACCATTATCTGTAATAATGGCATTAGGAATACCATATCGACAAATAATGTAATTGAGAATGAAGGATGAGATCTATTTTCCAGTGACTTTAGAAAGAGGTACTGCCTCAATCCACTTAGTGAAATATTCTGTTGCTGTGATGATGAACTTATGCCCATTTGAAGAAGAAGGATGAATTTTGCCCACTAGATCTAACCCCCATTGAGAGAACGGCCAGGTGGGTGTAAACGAATGAAGTTCTTGTGCAGGAGAATGAATAAGATTCCCATGAATCTGACATTGTGAGCATGTTTTAGCAAAGGTAAATGATTCCCTTTCCATTGTAGGCCAGTAGTAACCCATTCTAATCAATTTTTTGGATAAGGTTAGTCCACTCGAATGAGTACCACAAATGCCCCCATAAACTTCCTGTAAAGCTTTGTCGGATTCGTCACGTTCAAGACATCGAAGTAAAGTACCATCAAGACCACGGCGATAAAGGGTATCAGCGATAAGGGTATATCGAGAGGATTGTCGGATAAAGTTACGTTTTTGGTTGCGGGATAAGTCAGGTGGTAATATATCATCTTTTAGGTATGCATAAATCTTGCCATACCAGGGTGAATCGGATCCTACTAGGTGGCAGATAATTTGGCTTTCAGGTGTGTCATAGGCAGGCGTAAATAATTGTTCCACCAGAAATTCATAGCGATTATGTTTGTCTGGGAGTTGTATCAATGAGGCGATCGTAGCCATAGCATCGGCTGCTTTGTTGTCAATCCTCAGAATTTGTGTTAATTGAATGTCCACAAAATACTTCTTGAAGTCATCAATCATCTTCTTATATGGTAACAACTTGTCATCTTTAGTCTGATAATCATCATTGATTTGATTAATGACTAATTGTGAGTCACCATAGACTTGTAGCTCGGTAATCCTCCATTCCAATGTTGTTTTCAGTCCAGTGATCAGTGCTTCATATTCGGCTATGTTATTGGTGCATGGAAACATTAGCCTATAGGACCTAGGAATGGTATGCCCTTGAGGGGTAACGAAAAGGATGCCTGCCCCCGAGCCATGTTGGGTAAAAGAACCATCAAATTATAAGGACCATGGTTGCTTAAAGTCTGCTGTGAAGACATCGGCATCTGGAAATTCAATGTGTAAAGGGTGCTCTGTTTGGAGAGGAGCGTCTGCTAGTTGATCCACGATAACTTGTCCTTTGATTGCTTTGCGATCAACATAGTGGATGTCAAACTCACTCAAAATCATGATCCATTTTGCTAACCTTCCTGTTAGTGATGCTTTACTTAGCAGATACTTGAGTGGATCAATTTTGGAAACAAGCTTAATTGTATGAGCTAGCATGTAATGTCGGAATTTCTGGGAAGCGAAGACGACTGCCAAAAAAGCCTTCTCAATGAAAGTGTAACTAAGCTCATGTCTTGTCAATGTTCTGCTGATGTAGTAAATTGCTCGTTCTTTCCCTTCATGGTCTTCTTGTGCTAATAATGCTCCCAAAGACGTCTCGGTTGCAGCAATATACAAAATTAATGGTTTGTCTGGAGTCAGTGGTACAAGAACTGGTGGATTCATCAGGTATTGCTTGATTTGTTGAAATGCCATTTCACATTTATCATCCCATCTAAAAGGAACATTCTTATGTAGGAGATATGTGAATGGTAGACTTTTGTCAGCCAATTGTGCAATGAATCTGCGGATAGACTGGAGTCGCCCTTGTAAGGATCTCAACTGACTAATGTTCTTTGGGGGAGGCATCTCCATGATTGCACGAACTTTAGCAGGATCTACTTCAATTCCCTTTTCTGAAACAATATATCCTAACAGTTTTCCAGATGTGACCCCAAAAACACATTTCTTAGGGTTTAAGCGAACTTTGAATTTCTCCAATCTAGTGAATATTTTAGATAGTATCTCCAAGTGTCCTTCTCTGGTGTGTGATTTTTCCAATATGTCATCTACATAATCTTCCATGAATGTGTGCATCATGTCGTGAAAGATCGTAGTCATAGCTCTTTGATAAGTAGCTCCAGCATTTTTCAAGCCGAAAGGCATGACATTCCAACAATATGTCCCCCACGGACAAGTGAAAGCTGTTTTCTCTTGGTCTTCTAGTGCAATCTTGATTTGGTTATAACCCGAGAAACCATCCATTAATGAGTACATGGCATGGCCTGCTGTTAGATCAACTATAGTGTCGATACTTGGAAGCGGAAAGTCATCCTTTGGACAAGCTTTGTTAAGATCTCTGAAGTCAGTGCATACTCTTACACGTTTGTCTAGCTTTGCTACTGGTACAATATTGGAAATCCATTCAGCATAGTCAATTGATCTTATAAAACCTGCATCGAGGAGCTTCTTGAGTTCTTCTTTAACCAATAGTGCAATATGAGGATTCATCTTTCTGAGTTTTTGTTTTACTGGTTTGGCTCCTGATTTGATAGATAAATGATGCATAATAAGATCAGGATCAAGGCCGGGCATATCTGCATATGACCATGCAAAATTGACTTGATTTTTCTTGAGAAAATTCATGAACTCTGGGATTTCTTTAGCTGTCATAGATTCAGCTATCTGTAGGATCCTTGGATTATCTGCAGTTGCAATGTTGATTTCCTTTGTAGGCTCAGTCAAGATGGAGGATCGCTCATGATAATGCTCTGGGAGAGTGTCAAGAGTCCCATCAGATGGTGCCTCAAAAAGGTTTTCACCCTCTGATATACTCTTTATTTTGTCTTTTGCTTGATCTAGTACTGCCAGATTCTAGTTTTCACCACTAGACCGTTTATCCTTATTTTCATTTTTGCAGCTAGGAGACTTGACACTCTCCTGATTACAGACTTCATACCAAAAATTTCTAGTGGAACAATTATTTACATCTTCAGCGAAAAGGAAGTTTATGATAGCTTCATCGTTTGGAAAAATAGGTATATCCATAGGTTCGGTAAGATCCCAGTCAATGAGATCAGGATGAATTAATGGTAGGACGTCGTCTAGTTGTTTAAAATTGGTGATGGTTAGGGTCAAGACAAAGTTATCGGTAGGATCCGTGGTATGAGATAGGTCAATGATGGGACTATTCTCCTGATAATCTTGTTCGTTAAAATCTAACTCAGTATCACTAGACTCATAGTTACTTTGTGGTTCAGATTCTTGTGGTTGGGATCCTGAACCTTCTCCTTTGATCAAAGCGAGCGTATATTTTTGTATGACATCTACCTCTTTGTCTCTCCAAAATTTGTTATCATGGATGGTATCCCATTCATATTCAGCAGAATCTATGTCAGAGATATTTTCAATGTAATTCAGGACTGATACCAAACATGTTTCATTCTTATCGGAACCTTTTTGCAGTGTACAAACATTACCTTGGGATTGTTTAGATTGGGTAGCTTCATAGCCTATTCCAGTTTTATCATATGCCGCAAGTCCTGGAAGATGGATAGGCTCAACTACACCTTCTTTTCTCTTTCCAAGAGGACCATTATCATATCCCATCTTTTGCATGATAGAATATCCTTTCCCATATTGTTCTGTTGGTAAGGTGACGTTTAGAATTGTGTCCTCTTCATCTTTATAGAGCCAATCTAGAATTGCTGTGTCCTCAGGATCTCCCATGGGAAATTTTTCTTTGATAAATTGTCCATTGAACTTGGTAGTGGGCTCTGTTTGTATCTGTGCTGATGTTGATGCTGCTGATATCTATTGTGGTGTAATAGAAGGTTTCCCATGTGATCGAGGAGACGTAGGTAGATTAGCAAGACAAAGGGAATATTCCCCAACTCCACTTTCCTTGAACTGTAGTTTCTTGTCAAAACTTTTAGTTAACTGACTGATGTGTGTAGCATGTTGAGAAGAAGTATCAGCAAGTGCTTCTCGATTATTCGGAACCAAAGTATCTTGATGAGCTTTGACATTGGCACAAGTTTGGGCGTTTGAGTTATCAGCTGGTATAGTAATTTCCTGTCCATCATATGGAAACTTAAGACATTGGTGGTAAGTGGACGGAACAACTTGCATCTCATGGATCCAAGGACGACCCAACAAGATATTGTATGCAAGATCTCGCTCTAAAACTTGGCAAAAGGTATTTTTGATAACAGGTCCCACTCTGATTGGTAGCATGATTAGACCTTTAGATGTTCTCTCCTCATCATCATAGGCTTTAATGGTAATCTTCCTTCTAGGATCAATGGAATCTTCGGCAAATCCTAATGCTTGAATCACCTTCAAAGTACATATGTTTAGACCAGCCCCTCCATCTATTAGAACACGTTTGACACAGAATTTGTGGATCATGACCTCTAAGTATAATGATGAATTGTGGGGATGAGTTAGGGAAACATCATCTTTGTCTGAGAATGAAAGGCATGTGGGAGAGGACAAATGTCCTACCATGGTTTGAAATCGATTCACATCCAAATCCGTAGATACAGTCGTTTCAACGAGGGTTTTATCCAAAATCTCCCTATGTGCAGGGGAAATCTTTAGAAGTTCAAAAATGGAGATTTGGGCTGGAGTTTTTCGAAGTTGGTTAACTAAGTCGTATTGGTGTTGAGGAGAGGTCTCATTGGATTTTGAGGAGGTACCTTTCAAAACAACCTTAGCTTGTGCTCTTGTTGTGACGTTTACTTGCCCATTGTCTACTTTCTCTTTGATTTTGATGACATTGACTCGCTCATCGTCCGTATAGAGGTGACGGATTACATTATCATCAATTTGGTTCACAGTTTTGTCAGAAGATTCTCCCTTTTGATAATTTGGTAGAGGATTTCGAAATGCTTGGTGATCTTCGTTGGATTTTTGTTGTCCTTCTACTGTGATAATACCCTTGTCAATGAGATCTTGAATAGCGTGTTTCAAACCTTGACAGCTGTTTGTATGATGACCTCTGCACCTATGGTAATCGCAAAAATAAGCTTCGTTCCATGATGGAGGTTTTACATTAGGTTCGTAATTGCGTTGTGGGGGTAACATAAGGACGTTCTTTGCCATGACCTCTTTAAAAGCCGATTCTAAGGATTGTCCTAGTGGAGTAAAAGCTCTTCTATTGGAGAAGAATGGAAAGCGTTGTGGTTTCGTGCTTGAGGTATTCCCTGTAGTGTTGTTGTTGTTGTTGTTCCAGTGGTTTTGGTTGTTGGTAGTCCCTTGATTGTAGTTCGTTGGAGGGGGATGATTGTTTCCTTGATTTGCGACTGAATTGACATGGTTGTAATTATTGTTACGAGGAGTGTTCAGGATAAATGGCTTAGTCGTGACATGATTTGCATCTACAACTCCATCATTTACAACATTCTTGTTGCGGGTCCAAAACTTGGACTTGTCCTGATTGTTGTAATGGTTAGATGAGGCAGGACTGTCCCTATCAAGTTTTATGGTCCCTCTTTTGACCAAAGCACTTTCGATGGTGAGGGCATCTTCAATCAGTTTCTCAAAGGAAGGTGGACAATGCAGATTTAAACGATAACTCATTTCTGAGTTGAGGCTATTGATGAAAGTAACCATTTTCTCCTTTTCAGGGACATGACGGGGGTACCTAGCAAACATTCTCCTCCATCTTTGAAGAAAGGTAGTGAAAGATTCCCCAGGTTTTTGCGTAACTTTGCAAAGATCAATCATGGTGATCTGATGTTGAACGTTGTAGGAGTATTGTTTTATGAATAAATTCATCAGTTCTTCAAATGTTCGAATAGGAGGTGTAATCTTAGATAACCATTCCATAGAGTTGACTCCAAGGCTTCGAGGAAATAATCGCAATAAATATGTATCTTCATGGGCAAATTCCAATGTCATGTTTCGAAAGTCTCTAATATGGTCAACTGGGTCCGATTTTCCATTATAACGATCAAATCTGGGGATTTCACAGTGTTTAGGAAATGGAATCATGTTGAGACTTCTATCAAAAGGGTAAGGACATATGTCATCCAAAGTGTACTGCTTGGTTGTGGTTCCTCCTTCTAACTCTTTGATTTTTTTCTGTATCTCTCTAAACTCTTTTTTTAAGGAGGCATATTCAGGTGGGGATGGCTCTTCCTCGGTGGTTTTTAATTTCTCAGTATCAAAGTCTTTAGGCAATTTAGCTCCTTGATCTGCTAGAAAAAGAAAGTATTTCTCTTTGTCACGTTGTATAATCTTTTCAAGGGCTTTAAGAAACTTGGGATTTTGTTCTGCCTCTCTAAGTTCAAGTTCGTCGTCTTGTTCATCATCACTACCTATAGGAGTTTTGTTCATGTTTTTGCTCTTAAGTATTGAACTCTCCTCTCCGTCAGCCATATTGTTGTTACTGAAAAGGGGATTGCGACTTACACTAAAAAGAGGACTACCTCGTTCACCCTCTTCTTGAGGTGTTTCTCCTGCTTTGTTGTGTTGAGATCTCGTAAAAACAGGCATATGTAAGAAATCCTTGAATATGGTCGAGGGTCACTGAAGGATCTGATTGGGACGCGTTGAATATTCAATTGAAGGTTGTGGTATGTTCTCAAACTCAAGAGGTTGATTCAAATTATGACGTTGAGATAAGGCTAATCTTTGATAATAAGCTTGGGTAGCCAAAGGTTCTACAGCATAATCGTCGGTGAATCCTCTAATGTAGTCTTGGTATCTATGGAGGAATGTGCGATAATGGAGCAAGACGTCTCGACTCTTATACAGGAATTTTCTGCGATCTAAGGTCTTCTTGTAACTGAAATTTGTTTTGGGCTTCTTGATCCTATTGAAAACTGATTTCTTGGTGAACTTGGTTGATTTCCACTTTCTTAACATGGGAGTAAAATCTTAGAAAGTCGGGTCGGTGACAAAAACCTAAAAGCGCTACTCTGTTTCTCAAATGCGCTACAGAAATAGTCAAATGCGCTGCAGAGAATATCATATGCGCAGAAACAGAGAACAAATGCGCAGTAGAAAATCCTAAATGTGCTAAACAGAACACAGATGTGCTAGAACAGAGCTTAAATGCGCTGGAGTTTTCCCCTAGGTGTGCTAAAGCAGTTTATTTCTAGGACAGTTTTGACCAGTTTTTAGCTGAAATTTGTCATGTTCATTTTTGGATGATCCATTATCTGAATTAATGTTTGGAAAGCACAGCAAACAGTCTGATTTAAGTTGATTCGTAACCAAGCACATAATAAGACAAGCACAACCTAGGTTAGGCCAGGACAATATCCGCTAGACTCCACGTGGGTTTCCCCAACCGCATATCAGTAGCGTGTGAATCCAGAAGCTTGGCTGCATCGCTCCCCCTTACAGTGCACTCTCTTCTCAGGCCAACCAAGCTTCCAACCCCCATGAAACTCCCATGGCGAGCTGATCACCTCTACTATTGACCGAAAGTGTGGAAGGCTTCACACCGACCGGTGCTGGACTAGCAAATAGAAGGTTTTTGGCTTTCTAAACAATGGTATTTAGTTCGGGACCCCCGTTCGAGTGGCCATACATGGGGCAAGAGATTAATCACCATTAAGGTGGCACTCCAGCCTGAAGAGGTTAAGCTCAACAGGTTTATGGGAGTACAACTCCGTCCGTATGACACATCCGCACAAGCAACCTTAGGTTTTCCTTAAGATTTACATTTATATACCGGTTGGGGGTAGCTTGGCCTTAGCTCCATTGCCGGTTTGAGTCGTCCCTTAAGGTGAGTACTTTTTCCCTTAAGGCAGCCCAATTTCTAGAGTCAATAACCGTTTCTCTTGCACCCAGGATCGCACAAGTGCGCAAGGGAAGAGGATACTTCGATTATCAAATCAGGGTTACACAGGGAAAAGTGGGTCTGATTTTCTGATCACCTAGTTTGCACAGGGTGAGAGCATAATCACCTACCACCTTCAAGCACAGTCAATAAGAGTAGACAGATTCATTTTATGTGCACCAAAATCAAATGTGATTTAATCTAGGTGAAGATGTTGCTTCACAACAGACATGGGGTTCATTTTAACTGCATGATAAAAGATGTGGTGGCTACCCTAGGTTGATTCATTTTAAGCCCAACATAAAATAAAAGAAATTCTGTCTGCGGAAGGTGTCAGACTCAGAATCTCTGTTACAGTTCCAGATGTGAAGCTCTGTCTCCCGAATGCGCAGAAACAGAGACCAGAAGCACAACTCTGTTACATAAATGCGCTAAAATAGAAACCAAATGCGCAATTCTGCTACCCAGATGCGCGAAAACAGAGACTATATGCGCTATTCTAAATGCAGAGATTTTTTTTTTAATTTTCTGATACAATTTTAAATGCGCTAAAGAAAATCCTAAATGCGCTAACTAAATGTCTATATGCACTGCGTAAAGTGACGAATGCGCCACTCTGTTTCCCAGATGCACCGCAGAAATGACCAGATGCGCCGAAACAGAGCCCAGATGCGCCGAAGTACCTGCAAATAAAAATTTCCCAAATCTTCCGAAATGCGCTGCCGAATGCCAGAAAACCTGTAAGCAAACCTGCAAGAAAACCTGCAAGAAAGAAGTCTAAAATCGGGGCATAGGCCCCACGGTGGGTGCCATTTAATGTGTGTGTGAAAATCAAGTGTAAGAATTAAAATCAGTTCAAACACACCAATAGAACATTATAACAAAAACAAAACTATAAAAGGAGTATAAATGTGCAAACTCAGTATCCTATTCCTATTGTCGTCCTATCGTCCTCTATCTTTAGTGTTTTTGTAGATTCCAGCCTTGTGTTATCAGATTAAGGGCTAGGCTCAACAAACTGTCTTCCTAAAGAATGAGATTTTGCTATGATATGAATGCATGATTAAGCTATGATAATGATTTTAGCTAAGAAACTTGAAATAAGCAAGATGCTATGATAAATGAATACTAAATGAATTAAATGCATAAACTCTACTTAATTGCCTATTTGCCTATTATCAATGTTTGGATTCACACAAGTATTTATAGGGCTTTCTGACTGATTCTGATTGGCTGTCTCGATTGACGATTGTGATAATTCCTGACAGATCAAACAGTTGAAGAAAGATGAAACTGAAGGATAAGATAGAAGAACCCTAGAAATAGATTTTTCTATTTTATTATGAAAGAGGAAAAAGAAGAGAAGATAAGAATAAAAGAAAGATTAAAAGCTGATAAATAATTAATTAAAAAAATCAATTATTTATTTGTGGAGCACATTCAGCTTTTCTCAATTAAATAAAATATTTAATTAAGCTTTTAAAAGCAGAAGAAAACTTGTGGTGAGAAAAGAGCTTTAATCAGTTTTATTGAAAAAAAGCAGAATATCTCATAATTAAATAAAATATTTAATTATGATATGAGAAGATTGCACAATTAGGTTAAAATACCTAATTTTGAATTTAGAAAGAAATCATAAGATATTTTTAATTAAATAAGATCTATTTAATTAAATCACTTTTATGAAATTAATTAAATGAAACATTTAATTAATTAGAAGAAGAATTAAAATAGAAGAAAGGGGAAATATTTAAACTTAAATTAAATCAAAAGATTTAATTTAAATTCAAACAGTGATAATTAATTTAAATAAATAGAATGTATTTATTTAATTAATTAAGTGGATGTATGAAAATAATTAAATAAAGTAAATTTATTTAATTATAAAAGAAGAATAAGATGAATGAACAATATAATTAAATTAATTAAATTTAATCATATGTAGAGGACTTTAGAAGAAATTAATTAAATAATAAATATTTAATTAATTGCCAGGATTATAGACATGACCATTTTTATGCGTATACATCAGCTATGGTAGGAAGTTAGTTGAAACTCTGGAAAGCAGTTGTGTCATGCTCCTTCTCTTAATTTTTTGTCGCAATTTGCTTAGCTGTGGTGACTGACTCTTCTTCAAGAAAATGGATGGCATGACCATGTCGATTAGCTGGGAGAAATTTTCCCGCATGTTATCCATAGTCCAGTTCAAATTAGTTGTGCATGCATTAGCATGAAGGATGGTCGAGTGGAAATGGATGAATTTGTTTTTTGTCTTGGTAGCAACCTTCTGATCCTCAATCCCTTCCTTTTCTAAGTTTTCATTAGAGACCATGTATAGCTTACTTAGCAAACTTTTCACTTCAGGAACCCTTTCTATGATAAATAGGGGGAACTGCTCAATTGTTTTGTGAACCTCCCTACTCAATTTTATTGTCACCGACATGAATCAGAGCATTGGATGTAGTGTCAGGTAGAGGGCCTTGACCTTTTCCCAGTATGAAATATATAGCTGTTGAGCCACTAGAATGAGGTCCAGCTGAGCAACAGGGGCCTAGGGAGAACTCCTTAGAAGGGAAATCTCCACATCCTTCTAGCCGACATCCTCTGTTAATTCCACAATTCTCCTGTTTGTGGATGCGAGTTGTTCCTTGATGTTACTTAGCTCTTTGGACCAGTTTTCCTTGGTTCGACTCTTGTTTATTGACTCTATTTCAAGAGAAAGCTTTGTCTCCTGAATTTCCTTTTCCAATTGGGCCTTTTGGGCCCCAAAGTTTGCATCCTTCTCTTGCATCTTTTGCTCAAATTGAGCACACTATTGTCCAAACTCTTTATCATACCTCCACTCCTTGTGATCTTTTTTTGATAAGCATACAATATCTGCTTCCATCACTTTTTCCTTTGCTTGTAGGAACTCGACCCTATCCTTCACAAGTTTCAGCTCCTCTTCTTTTCTTTTTAGTTGGTGACCAAACTTGAGGAATTATGTGGTCACCACTCTTTATGTTTCTTCCATGAGCTCCACCTTGTCCTATGGCTGGGATATGCTCATATCAATACCATGGCGAACATGCTGTAATAGTCAGGTTGCATCTCCCCTTATGGTTTGATGACATTTAAATACATGGTTGTGAAATGGATCACATTCTAAGCTTCATTGTAAATAGTATACACTTTAAGCTCCCCCGGCTTCTTGTCATCCTTGGCCTTTCACTTTTGGATCCTGAGCACCCATGCTTATTTTGTAACTTCACCTTGTGCAATAAATTGGGATGGTGATTGAACTAGTCCTCCTATGAAAGGCACACTGGGAGGTAGGGAGAAAGGGAATGTAAGGGTAGTGGTTCTAGGAACTTTCTTTTTTGGGAGATCAACTGTTTGTGGGGAGGAATGAGGGACATGTCAAAACCTAGCTTGTGAATAGGCGGGAGAACTCATCAGCTATTGTGGTGATTGTGGGCTCATGATGGACTCCAATTGTTGGGTGAACTAGGTTGTGCTCAATATAGCAATAGCAAGAGAGGTTTCAATAGTGGTCGTGCTTGTAGAAATAGAGGTGATAGCGGTCTGAGCAGCGGCAAAAGGTGAAAGGGTTTGTGGAGACGTCAAGATAAGTGGTCTCACATGGGAGAACTGGGAGAAACCTCCCATGATCATTCTAGTAGAGACAGAAAAGGAAGGGCCTACACTTGTAGTGATGGGTGTTGCAGAGACAGTAGGGGCTACTAAAGATTGTGAAGTTAGAGAAGAAGGAGCAAATGTTACCCGTTGACTAGATGATTGTGATTCCTAGCTCGCCATGACCTCCTAGCTTGTTGTAGGTGTTTGCGAACTTTCCCTAGCAATTTATTTTGTTCACTATCATTTGGCAGGTGGTGTGTCCTCCACATCTATGGCTTCCGACTATTGCTGAGTCATTCTTGTTCTTGCAGCAATCCAGGTGAGTGTCCACAAAGATCTTGATATGTTTAGCCATACATTTGAAACAACCCGGCTAGGTTGCTCCACCGACTTCTTCTTTTGCTGAGCGGAGGTCGATGACACTTCTAATTCTTTCTCCCTTCCTTTTCTTGTATGCTCTTCATACTCCTTGTCAAAGTCATCATCCTTGGTAGCCCTCATGTTGGAATCTATGTGTGCCTCATTCCACAATCTATCAAACTCCTCATCCAATGCCACACTTCCATAAGCGGGCTTGGACTCGTTGGTATCTTGGTGGTATACCCAGAAACCTCTAATTTTATCTTTGCTCCAACCTTTTGTTCTTAACAACTTGTTTTGAAGGTTGCTTCCTATTTTTCACCTCTCATCATACACCGCTGTGGGGAAGTAGAACTTATTCCATGGTGGCCTACTGTCCTTTATGGCAATGCGGATCAAATAAGCTAGTAGATCATCCAGATCTTTTAGTGGGTTCCTCCTTTCCCAGTAAGTTCACGAGCTATGTGTTACCTTGAAAAATTCATTCGGTGTGTCATTTTTAGGGTTGTAATCCCAATTATTGCAAATCATTACCAACCCCAAATGAGCCAGCTTATCTTCCAAAAAATCATTACCACTATTTTGAAGGTTTGCAGGTAGCCAAAGAATCCCCTCTTATTGGCCTTCCCTCTACAAAAATTGTAGTCGATAAGGGATACTTTTCAAAACATTTCAAGGGCTAGCACTTGATTTGTGACACATGACAGAAGGAAAAATGGTTCTTTAGTGAAACATCACATCCGAATGAATGTGAAATCCACTCTGAAAAACTAGACACATTTTGGAGTGAAGTTCTACATATATGTAGTCTGCTCCTTGGTGAGCCGATTGAAACCATCATCCCTTTTCAAACCTTGCAAGATCGGAGTCAAGAAATAATCCAAAAATGCATAATAGTCATAGGTAGAGGAGAGGAGAGGAGTCCATATAGAAACTAGTTTTCTTTTGCCCGACTCATCAAAAATAGACAACCTTATATATTTCTTAAAGAAATCAAGGTTTTGGTGCAAAAAAATGTGAGCAAGGAAGGAAGGAAACCTGAACCTCCGCTATGTTTTGTAGTCCTTTATTTTCCCTAGCATCTCATCAACAAGGAATTGTGCAAAATCATACCAGAAAAAGGAATGTTTCTTGTGTAACTAAAATCCTAGACCCAACTGAAATTCGTGCACATCCTTGTCAGTGTCTAGGATGCAAACAAATGTCAACATCAAGAATGCATCCTGCATTTCCATAGGGAAGACAATGAACGACGTAGGAATATTTGGTGGCTTTTGATGATCTTTTGTAGGCCTTTTGGCTTCTTTGTTATAAAATTCTAGAGCCTTTTTCATTCCTCTCCATATTGCCTCTCCCTTTGTTGGGTTGAATGGATCTACCTCTTATTTTTTGGAGTCAGGGTTAGGGATGTACAACATATTCTAGATAGCTTCTAAGCAGATATTGACTTTTAATCTCTGGCCCTCAATTGTGCTAGTGCTCAGGTTGAAATGTTCGATGGCTGCATCAACTAGTTTTAGGAAATAGTGAACAAAAGGGACCATATATTGTGGGAGCCCATTGTACCATAGCTTTTGCGACAATGACTTCGGGTTGGTGAGTTTCTTCTTTCTTTCACAGGCTACCTCCCTTAAATTCTTAGGGTTTTTTGTGAGGACAGGATCATAGATATTATCCCACTCCTTGTTTCATCTTTGATCTCTACAATTTTTGGGCTTCTCCAAAACCCGTGTATTTACTCATTCTGGCTTCTCTGGTATACCAAGGGAAGCATAAAAAATGTCTTCAAAGATGTAGATGGTTGATGCTTTATGCATATTGTTAAACAAGCTCTACTTTTCTTCTCCTTGGGCCTCTACTTATGCCTCTGTTTGAGAACTCTCTACCATGTCTTCTTGCTAGAGATTTTTGTTTAGCTCAAATTTTCTGCAATTTACCTCAGCTCCATTTTTGCTTAAAATTTCTTTTGCTCTAGGTAGTGTTTTTTTTAAAAGCATTCACAATACAAACCCTTTGCATGCGATACTTAGCTATTTCCTTCTTGGGGTGGCCAACAATGCTCACCTACTTGCATTAAATTCGGTATATATTACTAGTTATTAGCTTGTGCGAAATGAATTACTTACTATTTTGAAATGACAAGAATTCCTAATGACCCTTTGCAATGATGTACTCCAATGTGACTTTCTTGGAACTTGGGCCAACAATTTGAATCCAAATTAGGCATTCATATGTCATGGCAATTAACATCCCAAACAAAATGATTAAGCCAAAATATGCAATAAGTACTTGAAAATATTTGTGTCCCTCTTTGAAATTTGAGAAGTTCCTGTAGAATGAAACCTTATCATTTGGCCTAATGAGCTACTATTGGAGACTGCCACCATCTTATGCTAATTAGGTAGCTTCCACTAATCCTGCATGCAACAAATCATACCTAGCAGATGCAACTGGGTGGGAGTTTTTAGTGAGCCTTGGTGCAATTCTCGAGATGGTACTTGATTAACCTCATGCTTATGGTATGCAAATTACCATGCCTATCCTGGCCATTTCTATAAATAGGCACTTAGGCAATAATGAAATCACACTTAGCAACTTTTAGTAGAATTGGTATTAGGTGATTGGCTTAGCATTCAGTGTTGCCAGTTTGCATAGTATTTGCATAGAATTTAGACTTAGGAAATTTGTATAGAGCTTTTCACCATGAACATCCCAGTTAGGCTAGTTTGCAACAAATCCTAGTCAGCTTTTCTTGGTGAAATTACAAATTGGCACCTAAAAAGGATGACCAAGAATAAGCATTCTCTAGGCATCATAATAATGAAATGGGCTCTAGGGAGAGATTTCCTTGTCTATGAGGATAGGTATAGAGTTAACACTAATGTGTGCTCTCATTTTGTGGCCTCCATGCTTGACAATTTAGTTCCCAAGTCGTTGGTCCTACACCTAGTAATTGAAATATATCCGAAGAAATATCTGGGCAGCCTCAGAGAGGTGGTGGCCAATGTTGCATTTGGAATAGGCTTGCCAATGACAAGTGACCTCTGAAAAATACATTAAAGAAGTAGTTGTGCCATGGGTGTCGTTCTTGAGCGTCGTTCGTATATAGTCACAAGAACACCTCCAAAGGGTCACCTATGCATGCCATTTCCTCTTTCGCCTGTACAACATGGTGTTGTTTTATGATATCGACTGGTACATGGACTTTAGGGACTTGGTGTCCCCTCTGCCACTTGCCATTGCTCCTGTTGGGACTGTAAAAAGATGTTGTTTTTACACGTTGATTTTACTCATATATTTCCAGATTTCTCCTACTGTGTGCATATTTTACCCTTATTTTGCCATATTTCTCCATTGAATCCATCGGGTCATGCATTTTTCATATTTTGGTTCCTATCGGCATTAGAATACCATTGTCTCCTCAACCCATTTTGTGTTTTCTACTGACATGAGTCTATGTTGCCTATTGGCAAGACTGATTTGATGTCACAACAATCGAGGTTTGCATGTAGGCAGCTTTTGGTAGGAAATTTGCATTGTTTCAGCGATAGTGGGTGATCCCTATTGGTAGGAGTTATACTGTCGGTATAGGGTCATAGTGAGATTGTTATGTCTCACCGACAGGGCATATTGGCATGAGTTGCAGTGTCGATATAATGTCATGGAAAAATCTTGTGGTCTCACCGAACAACACATAGAAGGATTTCTTCGGCCAAATATGTTGCTCTCGATATAAGGTCTCGGCGAGTGACCTTCGGTCTCGCCGATGGAAAGAAAATGGGACATTGTCGGTGAGAGTATGATCTTGTCTCAGTGACTCAGAATGGATAAAGACTTTTGGTATGACTCAAAGCTTTCTACAAGAGGTCTCCCCGACATTGATATGTCTCGCCGATAGTATGCATGGGAATTATGTCGGTGTGAGAATTATTTTGTCCTGGCGAATAGGTGTGAGCTCGAGGCTCTCGGTATAACAAGGAGAATTATATATTATGTCTCCCCGATAGTTGAAGGTCATAGTGACATGTAAGATGAATAGGGGGTTTTCGGTGAAACATGATGTGGTCTATGTGAGGTCTACCCGATATCACAGAGCTACAGTGAAACACAAAGGGAACATTCAGATGCTTCTTGTCTTTGGTGTAACAAGCAATATGTTATAGGGACATACAGTTTGATCGTGGGGGCTCTCGTTGAAACATAATGCAATCTATATGATATTTCCCTAACTCAAGTAGGTCACAGCAAAGGAAAATAACACCACAGAGTGATTAATGATTGAATTTCCTTCAACATAGCTGTTGGATTGTCCTGGTGACTGTTTCACCAATGAATAACAAAAATTCAAATACTAAGGCTGACATGTAAATTGCTAAAATACCGTTGCTGGCCGACTTGATTTGAGCCCGAATTCTATGGAGGGCCGACATGGAATTTCAATATGATTTATTTTCTTGATGCTAGTGTATAAATAGGCATTTTGTAATTGTAAAACCACCACCAGTTATTAGATATTTGATATACAGCAAGTAGATATAGTGAAATAAAATTATCAGATCAGAGACTATTGTTGCATGATTTCAGAATGGAGGTATTTATGAAAATTAGTTAATGTTGCTGCATTTCTCTAGTGTCAATTATTTGTTGAATCTAATGAAAGTATTGCTAAGCTGTCTCCAAGATTGAGGCTTTCTAGTTGTTTGAATTGATATGACAAGTTTATAGATAATTCATCAGTGCACATTTGTTGTATCTGTGTGATTGATTGATTGGTTCTTTCAAGCAAATATTAAATCCTTTTAGTTAATCATAGTAATTAGAGAGAATCATATGGATTGTTCAAGTAGAGCTTCGTAATCACATTTTGCATGTTTATACAAGTTGTAAACATAATATATGCCAGATAGTTTGAGTTTCTCCAGAGAAGTGTTGCTCATCTTGATCTCATTTTGACTATGCATACCCAATAAGGCACTAGTCTCTGCACTTCATCATTTTGAACTCATTCCATTTCTTTATATTTTTAATTAAGAATTTTAGGATTTAGATCAGAATATTACTGTTGCTTTCAAGTTTGATTTCATTTGTTCACTTCCATCTACCATTGTGGAAAAATCATTGCAAGAGGGATAATCATAAATTGAGTCTACCCAATTCAGAAAGGTACACCCGCCTAGGTTTGGCAGCACCTGAAGAGTAGAAGGTTGAGTTCTCTTGACCTTGTCTGTTACCCTGAAGCATACCAAGAGATTGGCAGTCTCTTGAGGCATCTTGCCTGCATTTTTGAGAGCTAACAAATTGGTGACTCAGCTGGGGATACATTCAGAATCAAGGCCTTAATCATAGAGTTAGTAACTTTATACAAACTCCACTGGGAATAAGAAACATCAAAAATTTCTCATTTTTGACAAAATTGAGTGGCGACTCTAACAAAAATTTTGTAGCTATTCAAACATGAATGGTAGAAGATCTCAATATAGGGGAGGTCATACTAGCACTCCTGCTAACAGCAATAAGTGGACACACAAGGATGACAAGGTTGATAAGGGAAAAGGGATCAATGAGGACATGTGCATAATAGACAAAGGAAAAGCGCCAAGAGCACATGGTGAAACATATAATTGCTATGATACATGGAGAGATGATTCAAGTGCAGAACTTTGTACCCCTAAAGATCGAAGAAATCCTTTGCCTTCTCTTGATCCTTGGAAACAGGCTGAGTTTGAAGCTGCACTTGAGGTTGAACGAGTTAGAATTCAACATGAATATGATCAGAAAATGGAGAGTAACCAAAATGTGTTTATTGATCATGAGCTTCCTGAGGAAGTAAAAGCACAGTTTGAATTATAGAGGAAGAGGATAGATGAATTAGAGGCTAAATTGCATAAAACTCAAGTTACTAATTAGATAGCTAATTTCCCTCCAAAGTATGTACCACCTCATAAGCAAGGTAATCATGGTGCATGGCCTTCAAATCCACCAGTGTCTCCTCACCATCAGACAAGGAATCACTACAAGCAGCCAAATCATCCACCTCATATTCCCGCACAAAATTTAGCTATGCATCCACCTTCTGATCAGTCTTTTATCCCACAGTATAATGCATAGTACAATAATCCCATGCACCAGCATCAGTGTCCACCTATTCCTCCCCCTCACCAGCATACAACCATGATCAGACAGTTTGATTTAGCAGGTTTTCAGTTATACCCTTACCCTATAGATGGCAGTTGGAGGGGTATGGTGCCCAAATTTACAGGGAGTAATGCAATCACTACTAAAGAGCATTCAAGGAGTTTCAACATTTTCATCCAAGACATAGATGTGCCATATGAAGATTTACACATGAAGCTGTTTATGATGTCACTTATTGAGGATACTAGTGATTGGTTCAATAGTTTTCCAGCATTCTCAATCAATTCTCTTCAAGTATTCCAAGATTGATTCTTATAACAATATGGGAATCTAAATGCACCAGATGCAGCTCTTCATGAACTGATGCGAATTCAAAAAAATTAGAATGACTCAATTCATGATTTCAACCGAAGATTCAACAAGTTGCAGACTAAAGTACCTCCTGGATCAAGGCTGGTAGATTCTGTAGCTTTGAGTGTTTCTTTGAATGCATTTGATCCTAAAATAGGGTATAAATTGAGAAATAGATTCCCAAGAGATCTAGCTAAAGCTTAGAAGACAACACTAACAATTGAAAAAAACAGGAAGGCTGCAGGTATAATCAATAAAAGAGATAACCTGAGGCCTCCTCAGCAAAGCAATAATTATCAGTACAAATAGGAGAATACATACAAAAATGATAGGTTGAGGTTGCATTACATGCCTTATAATACAGACTGGAAGGATGGAAAACCTATAACAGCTAGGCCTAGAAATAAAGAGACTCCTGATCCATTGAGCAAGAAGGGAACCTATATGGTGAGTAATAATTACTTCTATGAAGCTTGTGATAAACCACATTCTCCAGAATATTGTGTTGTAGCTCAAAGTATGCAAGAAGAGGGAATGTTGATGGAAAATAATGGAGAAGATCACAAGGTTTATTTGACTTCAAACACTTTTTACCATGTTGAGGAAGGAAACTCATCTTTAGAGGAAGAAGGTTATGAGTATGATGTTTCAAATCAGAAATATAATGTCCATATGGCTGAACAACAAATCCTTTCTGATTCTGAAGAAGATTATATAGAGCCACATTCGGTTGAGGCGCCCACTCAATGTAGTATCAGAAGACTCACCAAAGATGAAATAGAGAGACTAACTGTTGCAGCAGTTGAGGAAGCAAAGAGTAAATACTAGTTGAGAAACAAAAAAATAAATGAGATAGAAGGCATTCTTGGGGGAATTTTTATGAAGGATTAGAAAGCAACACAAGGAACTATGAAGAAGCTAGAAAACAAGTAGCATGATAAAAATGAAGAGAAGCATGTCCAAAAGGAAAAGGTGAATTAATTACATAAAGAGATGGAGGGCTCTTCTTTTGACTTCACTCAGGAGTTATCCCAGGTAAAAATGTATGTCCCACTACTTGAGATGATAAAAATTAAGGAGTATAGGGATACTGATGTTCAATTGATAACAAATGGAAATGAAAAACATGTGAATTCTGAAAATAGAGTAGCTATTAAAGCAGTCAATAGGAAAGAGAAAGTAAATATCCCAGAGGTCTATTTGAGTGATGTGTTAGCAACTCCCCCACAAGTGGATCCTTTTTTCACTACATTGCTTATAAATAACAAGTTGATGAGAAATTGCATGATAGACTCTGGTATTGCTATAAATATACGCATGCCAGTAGGAGTCATGAAGCAACTAGGCATGTGGGTTGATACATGTGAAGGGAAGTGCTACACAATGGATAATAGACCTGTACCTGTGGTAGGCATTATGAGAGGTGTTGAAGTCAAACTGGCTACTTATCCACAGGTGGTGTATAATATAGATATCACAGTGATTGATACTCCTCAGTTTGGGATGCTTCTATCAAGACAATGGACAACAGTAGTTGGAGGAAATGTTCAATTTGATCTGTCTTATGCTACAATTCCAATGAATGGTCAGGAGGTCAAATTGTATAGAGAACCAAGAATGAACCAGCCTGTTGACTGTGTACCACAAGATTAGATCAATTTTTTTTGTGATGTTGATCTTGGAAGTTTTAAGATTGAATCTGCCCATCCATAATTAACTAATAGTGATCCAATTGAAAAGCATGTGGCACAAAGTTGTAATGAAGTGTGGAAGATGTATTTTGATGGAACATGTAGCCAAGAAGGTAATGGCATTGGAATTTTTTTTGTTTCACCTGAAGGTATTACATTTAAATATTCATTCTTGTTGGCATTTGAATGTACAAATAATGTGGCAGAGTATGAAGCTTTATTGATAGGCTTGAACATAGCTGTGAAACACAAGATTAAGTTGCTGACTATTTTTTGGTGATTCTGAGTTGGTTGTTTTACAAATTAAATCCAAGTATGCAGCAAAGCACAAAAGATTGAAACAATATAGGAATGTTGTATGGGACACAATTGAGTTGTTTGATGCATTTTCAATTGATTGGATTGACAGATCAAAGAACATAATGGCTAATTTTTTAGCAAATGTGGCACTGAAAAGAGATGACAAATTGAGTTCAAAACAAGGCCTGTTGTTCCTGATAACATTTATAGTTGGCAGGTCTTCAATGATGATACTAATCTTTTGAAATTCCTCAATTGTATAGATCAATATGAAGCCCAGGAAATTGACTTCAATGCTTTTGTTGAGGAAGTGGATGGGAATCAAACAGTGTTTGGAAAGGAGATCTTGCAGCTCAAAACAAATAAGCTTCCTAAGGTCTTAGTGGCATTGGAGCGGCTGTATGATGGAAATGATCAGTCTCTCATGAAGCAGGCACCATTCAAAAGAGTAGATATTGAAGAAGTTAATTTGGGGATAGAAATAGCACCAAGAAAGGTGTATATAGGAAAGAAGATAAGCCCTACAATTAGAAGAATGCTGATAGAGTTTATGAGAAAGTATAAGCATGTCTTTGCTTGGTCTTATGAAGATCTGAAAGCATACAGGGAAGATTTGTTTCAGCATGAAATACCATTGAATCTTGATGCCAAACCATTCAGACAGAAGAAAAGACCCATAAATCCAAAATTGGAGCCTAAGATGCAAGAGGAGTTGATAAAGCATATAGATGGGGGAATTATCAAACCAATCAGGCACTCAACGTGGGTCTCAAATTTGGTCCCTATGAGGAAGAAAAATGGAGACATCAGACTATGTGTGGATTTTAGAAATCTAAATATGGCATCTCTCTAGGAAAATTATCCTTTACCTAATATGGAGGCTATATTGCATAAGGCGACAGGGTGTGAGCTATTGTCAATGATGGATGGGTTTTTAGGATACAACCAGGTCAAGGTCAAAGAATTTGAGCAATATAAAACAATATTTACAACTCCTTGGGGAACATATGTATACATAAGAATGCCATTTGGTCTCACTAATGCAGGAGCGACTTTCCAAAGAGGTATGGACGTGGCATTTGCAGATTTAATCAATGCTATCATGGTGGTGTACTAGGATGACTTGACTACTTATTCGATGAAGGCTGAAGATCATGTACAACATTTGAAGAAGGTATTTATTAAAGCCTTGGAATATGGTATTAGCTTAAATTCAAAGAAGTGTCATTTTGCAATCACAGAAGGTAAGCTTTTAGGACATATTGTTTCAAAAGAGGGGATTAGGATAGATCCTAAGAGGGTTGAAGCTATTGATAAGATTCCTGCTCCCAAAACTGTTAAGGCTATACAATCATTCTTTGGATAGATTAATTTCATTAGAAGATTTGTTTCTAACTTTGCTGAGATCATTAAGCCTATATCAAAAATGTTGAAGAAAGGACAGAAAATGGAATGGACAGCAAAAGCCTTGGAAGCTTTTATATCTATCAAAAGGGCCATCAAGGAAGCTCCTATCCTTAAGTCTCCCAATTTTGCAAAGCCTTTTTAGATATTTTCATTTGCTTCAATGCATACTATTGTTGCTGTTATGTTACAGAAGAATGAAGATGGTCATGAGCAGCCTGTGTCTTTCTTCAGTAAGTCATTACAAGGGTCTAAATTAAAGTATGATATAATGGAAAAATAGGCATTTGCATTGGTAAAGGCCACAAAAGCATTCAGACCATATATTGTTGGAGCAATGGTGATTGCTTATGTCCCTCATGTTGTTGTCAAGGATATTCTGACATAGTCTGAAGTGATAGGGAAAAGATGCAAATGGATTAACAAGATCCAAGAGTTTGACATGGAGATACAGATTACTAAGCTAGTGAGAGGTCAAGGCTTGGCTAGGTTGATGGCAGAATCAAATATTGAAGTAAATCAGGTTTGTAATGTAGATGAAGGGAAAACAGTTGCAAGCATTGAGCACACTCCTTGGTATTATGATATTATGCATTACCTTAAGTACATGAAATGTCCAAAGGGATTGAGTGACAGCTAGAAAAAAACTTTGAAGTTGCAGGCATCTAAATATGTTTTCATCGATGGGGATTTGTTTTGGAAAAATAAGGATGGTATACTGTTATTATGTCTGGATGAGTTTCAGGCCAAGCATGTTTTAAGTGAAATGCATGAGGGAGTTTGTGGAGGACATTATTCAGCAAAAACAACTGCACACAAAATTCTCAGGGCAGGTTACTACTGGCCTAAGGTTTTCAATGATTCTTTTACACATAAGAAAATGTGAAGCCTGCCAAAGGTTCTCTAGAAAACTGAAGTATCAAGGAGCTTTTCCACTTTGACCTTTGCAGGCTGGTGCCCATTTTCATCAATGGGGAATTGATTTCATTGGAGAGATACAAGAAAAATCAAGTGGAGGACACAAGTGGATACTGGTTTCCACTGATTATTTTACTAAATGGGTAGAGGAAATCCCAACTAAACAGGCTACAAGTAAGGTGGTTACTAATTTCCTGATGGACAACATTATCACTAGACTCAGCGCACCACTGAGGTTAATCATAGATAATGGGATGTGTTTCAGGTTAGATGAATTTAAAGGTTTCCATGACACTTATGGCATTACCATTTCTTGTGCAACTCCTTACCATCCACAAGCTAATGGTCAACCAGAATCTAGCAATAAGAGTCTTTTGAAGATTATAGGAGGATGTTGAGTCAAAACAAGAAAGCTTGGGATTCAAAATTGAAACTAGCTGTGTGGGCTGATAGGATTACTGTGAAAAGAGAAATTGGAAAGTCCCCATTTGAATTGGTGTATGGAGCACAAGCTAGGATGCCTTTACAAAATTTGTTGCCAGTCTACCAGTTTGTCCTTTAGGAAGATTTGGATGTTCCTGAACCTATGGAGGAAAGAATGGAGCAACTTGCTGAACTTGATGAAATAAGGAGAGTGGCCTAAAATAAAAATGTGAAGTTACAGACACGGATGAAGTATCTATTTGACAAGAAATCAAAGGATAGGAAGTTTGAAGAAAATGACTTGGTGTTGATGTGGAATGCAAGATGTCAGGAGAAAGGAAAGCATGGTAAATTTGAAGCCTTGTGGCTGGGACCCTCATTGTTGTTGGAAAGAAGGGTGAAGATTCATACTATCTACAGAATATGGTTGGTGAAGATCAGGAATTGCTTGTTCATGGGCAATTCTTGAAGCAATTTTTCTCTTGAGCAACATAGAGGATTAAGGGTTGCCAGTGCATGGACAACTCTTGCTTATCCTCTTTAAAATTATTTTCCATCCACAGTAGTTTAGGATTTTGTCCATCTCCATTTCACTTCCATTTTCCATTTTTCTCCATTTTGCATTCAATTTCCTTCCATTCCATCATGCTTCTTTTCCATTTCCTTTCTTTCCTTTTCTGTTCACTGGTTCTTCATTTTGTGTTTGGTCCAGTCTACTCACCCAAAGATTCTAGATCCTTGCAATGATCTTACTATCATTCATCCCCAGACGGAGCCACTGTTGGGACTGTAAAAATCTATTGTTTTTACATGTTGATTTTACTCATATATTTCTAGATTGGTCCTACCGTGTACATATTTTACCCTTATTTTGCCATATTGCCCCATTGAATCCATCGGGTCATGCATTTTTCACATTCTGGTTCCTATCGACGTTAGAATACCATTGTCTCCCCGACCCATTTTGCGTTTTCTACTGACATGAGTCTGTGTTGCCTATTGGAAAGACTCATTTGATGTCACAGCGATTGAGGTTTGCATGCAGGCAGCTTTCAGCAGGAAATTTGCATTGTTTCGGCAATAGTGGGTGATCCCTATCGGCAGGAGTTATATCATCGGTATAGGGTCACAACGAGATTATTATGTCTCACCAATGGGGCATATCGGCATGAGGCATCGATATAATGTCATGGCGAACTCTTGTGGTCTCACTGAACAACACATAGAAGGATTTCTTTAGCCAAACATGTTGCTCTCGATATAAGGTCTCGGTGAGTGACCTTCGGTCTCGCCAATGGAAAGAAAATGGGACCTTGTCGGCGAGAGTATGATCTTGTCTTAGCGACTCAGAATGGATAAAGACTTTCGGTATAACTCAAATCTTTCTACAAGAGGTCTCCCCGACATTGATATGTCTCACCGATAGTATGCATGGGAATTACGTCAGTGTGAGAATTATTTTTTCCTGGCGAACAGGTGTGAGCTCGGGGCTCTCGGTATAACAAGGAGAATTCTATATTATGTCTCCCTAACAGTTGAAGGTCTTAGCGTCATGCAAGATGAATAGGGGGTTTTCGGTGAAACATGATTTGGTCTACGTGAGGTCTCCTCGATATCATAGAGCTACAGTGAAACACAAAGGGAACATGCGGATGCTTCTTGTCTTCAGTGTAACAAGCAATATGTTATAGCGACATTCAGTTTGATCGTGGGGGATCTCATTTAAACATAATGTAATCTATATGATGTTTTCCCGACTCAGGAAGGTCACGGCGAAGGCGAATAACACCACGGAGTGATTAATTATTGAATTTCCTTCGACATAGCTGTTGGATTGTCCTGGGGACTATTTCACCGATGAATAACAAAAATTCAAATACTGAGGCTGACATGTAAATTGCTAAAATACCATTGTCGGCCGACTTGATTTGAGCCCAAATTTTGTGGAGGGCCGACATGGAATTTCAATATGATTTATTTTCTTGATGCTAGTGTATAAATAGGCATTTTGTAATTGTAAAACCACCACTAGTTATTAGATATTCGATATACAACACTATTAGTGTATAAATAGGCATTTTTTAATTGTAAATAGGCATTTTGTAAAATTATCAGATCAAAGACTATTGTTGCATGATTTCAGAATGGAGGTATTTATGAAAATTAGTTAATGTTGCTACATTTCTCTAGTGTATAAATAGGCATTTTGTAAAATTATCAGATCAAAGACTATTGTTGCATGATTTCAAAATGGAGGTATTTATGAAAATTAGTGTATAAATAGGCATTTTGTAATTGTAAATAGGCATTTTGTAAAATTATCAGATCAAAGACTATTGTTGCATGATTTCAGAATGGAGGTATTTATGAAAATTAGTTAATGTTGCTACATTTCTCTAGTGTAAATTATTTGTTGAATCTAATGAAAGTATTGCTAAGTTGTCTCCAAGATTGAGGCTTTCTGGTTGTTTGAATTGATATGACAAGTTTATATATAATTCATCAATGCACATTTGTTGTATCTATGTGATTGATTGATTGGTTCTTTCAATTAAAGATTAAATCCTTTTAGTTAATCATAGTAATCAGAGAGAATCATCTAGATTGTTCAATTATAGCTTCACAATCACATTTTGCATGTTTATACAAGTTGTAAACATAATATATGCCAAATAGTTTGAGTTTCTCCAGAGAAGTGTTGCTCATCTAGATCTCATTTTGACTCCGCATACCCAATAATGCACTGGTCTCTACACTTCATCATTTTGAACTCATTCCAACTCTTTATATTTGTTAATTAAGCATTTTAGGATTTAGATCAGAAGATTACTATTGCTGTCAAGTTTGATTTCATTTGTTCACTTCCATTTTCCACTGTGGACAAATCATTGCAAGGGATAATCATAAATTAATTCTTCCCAATTTAGAAAGGTATACCTGCCTAGGTTTGGCAGCACCTGAAGAGTAGAAGGTTTGAGTTCTCTTGACCTTGTCTGTTACCCTGAAGCATACCAAGAGATTGGTAGTCTCTTGAGGTATCTTGCCTACGTTTTTGAGAGCTAACAGCTCCTGTGGACATTGCTTCTACTGATGATGACCCTGATGACGAAGTGATTCTAGATGCTTCCATTGATGCCTCCATTACTATTTCTCATGCTCATGACTAAATATTTTCTTTTATATAATTTTAGAAACTAATACCCATTAGTCTATTTTTGTATATATGCCTGAAAAAGGCTTTATAGTAGCTAGATAAAGAAGATACAAAATAAAATAGATATATACTCTAAAAGCATGGCCTCTGAGCCATTTTTATACTGTATTTAGTAAATTATATAAATATAATGAAGATATAGCTTTTGTTAAAAAAAATTGTCTCCTTTGCTTTTGGCTATTTTACAATATGGGTTTTCTTTTCCCTTTCTGCATATGTGTGCTTACTTCAATTCAACCTATGAGTGTCATTTTTCTCCCCTTCATGAGTTGCTTTTAACTTTCTTTGTACTTTGTGATAATGGGTTCCACTTGCTTCTAATTTCCCACACTTGAAGAATTAATTATTGAAAGACCAGTCGACAAAAAACACAAGGGAAAAAATAAATACACTATTCACATATTTACATTGGTAGAATAATTCTAAAGTTTAATTGAATAATTTCAAATGAATCTCATTGACTAAAATTACCAATGGTTCATGCTCCATGGTTTCTACTTCAAATGTGTTATGTTCTTTGCACTGAATTAATTTGAAAGGGCCTTCCCAGAAGCTGTCAAACTTCCCATGTTGGCCTAGCTTTGTAGCCCTTTCATTAAACTTTAATAGTAGGTCCCCACACTTTAGACCTTGGTCCAAAGCCTTCTTATCAAACCATATCTTAACCACCTGCTGGCGGTTTGACATAGCTAAAAGGGCCTTTTCTCTTTTCTCTTGCACTTCTAGCAACTTGGCTAGCTGCACCTCCATGGCATAATTTTTCTCCACCTTGAGAAATTTGAGTAATTGCAATGTCAGAATGTCCATGGAGATAGGAAATAGGGCTTCTTTTCCATATACTAACTCATACGGTGAAGTCTTGAGGACTTGCTTAGGAGTTATGTAGTTTTCCTAGAGTGCCACTCGAAGGATTTTATGCCATTCTTGCTGGTGCTCTGAACCAATTCTCTTGATGAGTTAGACTATTTTTTATTGGTCGACTCTACTAGGCCATTACCCTATGGGTAGTAATTTGATAATATTTTTAAGAATATTCCATTCGTGAGTGTGAATTGACATACCTTAGAGCCTATGAAAGCTTTGGTGTTGTCAGAGATGATGGTTTTAGGAGGGTTGAATCTCATCACAAATTCGTCAAGGAAGTCTACTATCTCCACCTTTGTTGCATTCTTCAGGGGCATGGCTTTAGTCCACCTTTTGAAGTAGTTTGTTGTCATTAGAATCCATTTATGTCTAGCACTCGAGGCGGGATTAATCATCTCAATGAAATCAAGGCCCCATTGTACAAATGGCTCATCGACTACTATCGGGTTGAGGGGAATTGCAAAAAAATTCCTTCTCCCTGCAAAGAATTGGCATTCCTTGCAAGATTTTACCAGAGCATATGATTCATTAAACAACATTTGCTAGAAGTACCCAATGCACATAATTTTGATGGCGGTGGTCTTTGCAGAGAAATTCCCACCCACGGGACTACTGTGGAAAGTGTTGAGAATCCTCTTAGTCTACTCTATGGTGACACACCGCAATAGAACACTATTAAAGTTCCTCTTGAAAAGGACCCCTTTGATGAGTGCATATCTGCTATTTTGCAATCAATAGAATCTTTTCTCATGTGCATGAATCTCACTCTTTCTTCCAGCCAACAACCTTCGAACTCAGACTCATTCATTAGAACTAGCTTTGGCTATTCTTCTTTAGCTGTCATTTCTTTGTCGTGTGCTTGATATTCGCACAGTCCTCTCCCTCGAATGGTCTTTGTAGGCTTAACCTCAATGTCATATTCAAGGATCTTGGTGATCCAATTAACCCTTGTCTTTGTGATTTCTCCATCCATGATGTATTCGCACACACTGGAATGCACAACATAAACAACCACCTTGTTGCAATAGATTAGGTGTCAGAATTTCTTGAGTCACTTAACTATAGTGAAAGCTTCCCTCTCGACGAAGTTGTAGTTCATCTCATATTCTTTTAGGGTTCAGGAGTGGAATGCTATTAGATGTTCTCCCTTTCCTTCATCATATTTTTGTGTTAAGACAATAGCAATTCTTGACTTGTTGCTAAATACATACATTATGAAGTCCTTGGATATGTTTGGATCACCCAGTACAGGAGTTGAAGAAATAGCATCCTTAACCTTCTCAAAGGATTCTCTTGCTTCTTTAGTCGATTTAAATAATTAATCCCTTTTCAACATTAGGGTGATTGGTTTGATTATCCTTGCAAAATCTAAAATGAACTTTCTCACAAAATTTACCTTTCCTAGGAAGGATTGGATGCCCTTTTTATTGACCGGTACGGGAAGTTCTTTGATTGCTTTCACCTGCTTGAGATCAATTGCAATTCCTTCTTTGGACACTACGTGTTCCAATAGCTTGCCTTACTGCACTTTGAAAACACATTTTTTTTGGGTTTAGAGAGACCCCAATCTCCTGGAATTTTTTGAAAACCATTTCAAGGTGATCAAAATGATTGTCCTTATGTTTGGAGAAAATAGTCAGATCATCCAAATAGATTAGGATAATCTTGTTAATCAATTCGCTGAAAGCGATATCCATGGCCCACTGAAAAGTGGCTCCCACATTTGAAATGACAAAAGGAATTTTAGCATATGCGAACATTCCCCACTTGGTAGTGAACATTGTCTTGTGTTAGTCCTCTTCTCTTACCCAGATCTGATTGTAATTGGAGAATCCATCCATCAAAGAAAACATTTCTAACCCTGCCATTGTTTACAAGATGGTCTCCATAGAAGGGAGCGGGTAGTGGTCCTTTAGGGATGCTCTATTTAGGTCCCAAAATTCAACACACAGGTGGATGTCTTTGTTCTTCTTTCAGGCTAGGACCAAGTTAGACACCCACATGTTTTTCTTTATCAAAAAGACAATTTGAGACTAAATTAGCTTTGTCAGCTCTTGTGCCACCATGGCCTCAATCTTTCGATTAACCAACCTTTGTGTTTGGTGGACTAGTTTTGCACCTTCCATCAACTCTATTGTATGCTAGGTGATGTCAAGATCATATCCCTAAAGGTCGTCATATGACTAGGAAGCTACTCCTTCATACCTTTTGTAGAAGTTGATGAGTCGTTCTTTATCATGATGTAGGACTTCTTTCCCAACTTTGAGCTTTCTCCCATCTCTGACATGAAGTTCTGTATAGTCACTTTTCTCTACTACAAACTTCCTTTTATCATTCCTTGCATCATCACAATCAAAAAGGTATTTGAGAGTGATGAGCCCTTTCAGAAGCTTATTAGACCTTAGCTAAATGATTTTTCCATCATAGGCTTTAGTAATCTTTGGTTGGGGTTGGTTGGAAAATTCTCCTAACTATTGGATGAATGAGGCAATGCATTCATCACTATCAAATACTTGCCAGCTCTAATCATTAGCTAGAATTTCTGGTTGGACTATCACTCATATAGAGTACTTGTTATGCATTAGGTCAGAGGCTGGTTCAAATTGAGATCTAATTACGACCATGCGGTTTGCATCACAATTTCTTTCTTGGGGCACTATTTAGATGTTGAAGGTCGCAGACTTGGTTGACCACTAATTTGGAGTCTTTAAACACCATCAATTGTTTAATTCTCATTCACTCCACAAGGCTTAAACCTTGTACTAGGCCTTCATACTTAGCTTCATTGTTTGAACAAGTGAACTAGAAGAAAAAAGTCCAGAGTGTCCTTTCATTGTGTGGGGATGTCAAACATATCCCAGCTCTTGCGCCAATTTTGCATCTTGCTCCATCATAGTGGAGTTTCCATAGTTCTGAAGCTTGATTACTTTCGGGTTCTTTTATGTTTGTTGGAAGCACTTGATCTTCATCATAAATGACATAGGTGCCTAGCCTAGTTGCATGATAGTTTATGAAAGGGTTGAAATATATGTATTCACTCAAGAGGACCTCTTCTTGATTGTTTTGATCTCCAATCACCTTTTCATCTTCTAGCAGCTCAGTGCAATATGTTTCTTCTTGGGTGAAAGAACTATGGGCAGCCTCGAAATTGATTCTAGCTTCATCATCGACATGTTTTGAATGCAAAGATTTAGAATTTATCTTCATTTTGGCTCAGTGCTTGGTCCTTAGGATCAAGTGTGACTAGTCTAGTGAAAGATACCCCCTATTTTTGAAGTAAACTCCTAGAATAGGCAAAGATCGAACATAAGGGGAACATCAATGATCATAGTGTCTTGTGGAAATGTGATACTAGGGCAAGTGAACATAGTCAATGGGATGTCCTTGATGAAACCTATAGTTTCAACTTTATTTCCATCAAGTTGCATAACTCCCTTAAAGGTTCATAGCTAAGTCCTAAGGCTTCAGCTATCTGCTTTGGCATGACTATAGTGCTAGCACTAGAGTCGATCATGGAATTATGTAACAATTTCTCCTCTATAATGAGTTTTAGGAAGAAGGGTTTAGGTTTCAACTTATCTCTAACCTCGGCAGGGGCTTCCTCCATGCTATTTTTGAGAAATTTGGTAGGAGGTGATTGATCAACAACCTTCCCTTTGAGCGATTGCTCTTTTGGTTCAATGATTGGATCTTCTTGGAGAGCCTTTTGTAGCAATGCATTTTTCTCTAGAATGGATAAGATATCCCACAAGGACACATTACCGGATGATTTTTTTAATTGTTCCAACACATTGAATGGTGGTAGATTCAAAGGCTTCTTCTCCTTAGCTCTTGTTATAACAATTTCCCTTCACGGAAGACATTATTGTACCACTATAGAGGTACTAAGCATCTGATTAGAAGCACTTCTGGGCTATGGACTGACTAGTTGTGGGACAACTGGTTCGCCTATGAATCTCCACTTTGAGTGAGTATTGTAATAGGATTATACTTGTGGTGCTTTAGATGTGGTTGCATCATTGGAGAACACCACCTCTTTCTCTTCCATCCATGAGAAGAGTGTGTGATTGGGAGAAATATCTATTTCTTGCTCTAGGGACATCCCTTGCACATGAGCAGTGAGTACCACATTTTCATTTTGTGGAGAGGCATATACATAACCTCCATGGTCTGATGTTGCACCTTGGTTGTGTTTCTCTGCCACCTTTTGTTGTCGATTTCCATGTGGGTAGTTTCAGGGCATATGCGAAATGTCTCAAGGGAAGAACCAGGGGTTGGTGTCATCAACTAAATTTTTTTTCCTCACAATTAGCTCTCTACTCAAGCTTAGGTTGGCGCTCTATAGTGGAGCGAGTACCGACACTATTTGATTTGTTGTTTGCACCTGCGGATTTGTGCGAGCACTTGGTGGGGATTGGTTTTGTTGGTAAGAAGACCTCCAACCTTGATAATTCTGATAGGTTGGCTTTGGAGGGGCTGCCTAGTTGCAATTGATAACAGTTATCTCATTGGCCATAGCCCACAACATCTCCTTGATGTCTCTTATATCATCCTTTGAAGAATCATATGTAGAAGCAACGTCTTACGGTGTGCTGGCATATGTATACATGGATTGAGGAGGAGCGGTTGTACTAGTAGACTATGTCACTTGGGAAAGAATTGATACCTTAGGGAATATAAGCATGGTGGGCCAAGGCAGAAACTTTCTGACATCAATTAGATTGTTCTTCACTTTAACTATGACACTATATGCATTTGGTACAGTGGTTCCACTGAGTGGCTGGATTATCATTGAAATGTTGGCATTAATGGGCTTCAAGTAGAACATGAACACCAAGTTGAGCGGTGGATGGATTGCAACCTAAATTATTTTCCAGGTTATGTGAAACTAGGCATTGAAGTCAGCCATGGCTTCATATAGAGCCCATTTGATGATCTCCAGCTGGTGATATTGTGAATACTTGTCTCCATCATTAGAGAATCTTTCATAGAACGAATCTCCAAGTTCATCCCAAGTAGCGATGGTATTAGCTTGCAGCATGTGGTACCAATCTAGTGCTTTACCTTTGAAAGAGGCTACAAGTAGCCTTAGCTCTATTTTTTGGTCTGTAACCCCAAGTACCAAACATATATCAGCAACATCTTGTAGATGTTTGTATGGTGTTCTTGAGCCATCTACAGTGAACTTAGGTATAGCTTTTAGAGAAGAGACTGGGATAGGGGCCCAAATGGCAGGTGCTACTAGTGTAGTAAGAGGACTTCCAACACTCCATGCCACATTATTTCTATTAGCAACAGAAAACATGGCTAGTGGAAGAAGTGGAGGAAGCAGAACGTTCACTAGTTGGGTCGAGGCCCATATTGTCCCTAGTGGTAGCACTAGCAAATTGGGATTATTCGTTGTCTGGGACCTAGTAATAGGATGATGGCTCATACACCCTCTTTGAATTAAGATTCATTTAAGCAAGTCCACCAGGCGTACAAGAAAAAAGAAAACTATTAATGCCAAAAAATTGGCAAGGTAACAACCTTTATGGGAAACTCAGTTAATGGGTGGGAAAATTGCGCTAAACTGAGTAACCTTCAAGTTTTTAAAGAACTCGACTTCTTCTGTAATTGGGGTTTTGGAATGGGAAACATAAACCATATATATAAAATTGAAATTCTAACTATGGTGATGTGCCAAGATGTAGATAAAAGAATAGTAAATCTATCCTTTGGGATTAGATTCAAGGGCTCGATCAACAATATGCTATGTGTAGACACCTAAAAATGACCTAGGCCTGCAAGCTTCATTTTTACCACTTTCGTCCTAGCATAATTAAGCTATTTAATTATGTCCTTGATCCACATTCGACTATTGATTAAATAATTCATAATTATTTAATTAATTCATGTCATTTGTTCCTCCTTGATTATTAAATAAATAAATATTATTTATTTATTTAATACATCACTAATTATCTAAAGTCTTCCTTTGATTAAATAAATTTCATAATTTATTTAATTTCCCTTTACCATTTATGTCTTCTTGATTAATTAAATAAATTTTATTTATTTAATTACGTCACTAATTAAGTCCCCTTCTTCTAAAAAATTAAATAAATTCTTATTTATTTAATTCTGTCCATTTTCCACTATAATTAAATAATTCATTTAATTATTTAATTAATCATTAGCTTTTTCTCCCATTAAAATTAAATAAATTTGATTTATTTAATTTAGCCATTCTCTTGAATTTTGAATTAAAATCATTATTTAATTTCAAAATAATTCTTTTATCACATTCCTCCATAATTAAATAATATCTTTATTATTTAATTACTTGCTAGTTATCTGGAGTAAATAAATCTTATTATTTAATTTCTCCAGCAACCTCTTTGTCCGTGCCAGCCTTATCTTCCAATTTAATTCTTGACTTTTGACTTCTCATTTAATTTCGACCGTTGATTGAATTATTTCATAATTCAATCTCCACCCTTCATTCTTACCTGTTGCCCTAATTTTGACCTAACCCTAATGCACACAGCAATATTCAATCTTAAGCATTGATCTTAGGGTTCCTGTCATCTTTTCATCCTGGCCACACGTTCAAAATTGCAATTTTTATAAAAGGGCAATTTTGACCTCATTTGGCTCTCTCAGTCTTTAGCTCATTTTGACTTCTTGCATTCTTAGTCTATGTCAACTTGTTGTCAACTTAGGTCATAGTCATTAATAGTCATAGTCATTTTAGCTCATTGTAGGGTTATTTTTATTTTCTGCAAATCCTTCAACACTTGCATAGGGCTTAGTCTTTAGTCATAGTTGCTCATAAATCTGAGGGCATTGTTATTTATCTGCAAGCTAGGAGGTGTAACAGAGGTTAATCATGGAAGGTGGAGACATAGGGTAACACTATCCCTTTTGTCTTCACCTCACTTCCATTGTGCTTTGTTATTTTCATAGGAATTTTGATTGTTATTGTGCTAACCCACTTAATAATAAAATTTAGGATTTTCCCTTGATTACATTGGTGAACCCGACGTTGTTATTTCGGCTTTTCGTACGTTTTTTTTGTTGTTTTCTGTTGTTTTGCAGGTACAGGTACGGATCGCCGCAACATTTTTAAAAACAGTGTGACGCATCATATGCGTCGCGACGCACACGCGAACCTTAGAGCCGCAATCGATCTGTCGTAACGCAACTGACTAACAGAGCGACGCATCCGTGATTACTGAGCCGCATTCGAAAGCCCAAAAGCCGCATTTGTAATGCGCGACGCATCTGTCTGGTATAATATTTTTCTTTTCAATTTCAGGGGTTTTATTTTGAATTTCGGGTTGTCTAATCTTATGTTTTTTCTGCATTCTGTCTTTATTCCTGCATGTTCAATAAGATTAGGTTTTCTGTCACTAATCCTTTCTGGTAGTGGCTTTCTATTTTCGGTAGGGTTTTTTGTTGTTTTCTGTTGTTTTGCAGGATCACCGCAAACGTCGCAACGCATCTGATGACCTAAACGACGCAACTGCCCTGACAAGCCGCAACTGACAATTCCAGAGCCGCATTGACAGTCTGAGACGCATTCGCCTAACATAACGACGCATCTGACAAACCGAGCCGCATCTGTCTGGTAATACCGCGCCGCATTTGTCTGGTAAACTTTTCTGTCAGTTTTTAGGTTTTAATTGCCGAATTTCAGTTTTTTTTTCTGTTTTCTGGTTCTCTGTTTTCTGTCTTTTTCTGTGTTAGCTATTCCTGCATGTTAACCAGATTAGACATTTTGTGTTACTAATAATTTCTTGTAGCGTGTGGCGATCCTTTTTCGTGTGTCCAAGACCATCACATACAAGACTACTAACTCAATGTTTGCAGATTCGCATGTCAAAGAAGGAGATAACAAACAGTGTGCTTGTTTATTTCTAGATTAGCAAACTTTTAATTTGGGGCTTTTAAAAAGAATCATGTCTTTCATGCTTGAGTGTGCTTGTGGAGTGGTAGGTGAGTATGCTCTCACTTGGTGAAAACCTTGTGATCAGAAAACCAGACCCATTCTTTTTTTGTTAATTTACCCTTCACGATTCGGTATATCGAAGTATCCTCTCCCCTTGCGCATTCGTGCGATCCTGGGTGTAAGAGAAACGGTTACCGACTCTAGAACTTGGGCGTTCGGTGGGAAAAAGTACTCACCCGGACGACTCGACCGGTAGCACCCTGACACGAGGGACTTCCAGCCGGTATAGAAAAGTGGGTTCTTGGGGAAAGCCCAAGAATCACGAGCGTGGTTCGACGAGATGGATCCGAAAGGGGACTCTCGCCGCATGGATCACGCCCCACGAACGGAATGCCCGAATTAAACACCTCTTGTCTTAGTGTCCAACCGTTCTATTGGCCGTTGCTTGATATAGTGCAGGGTATAGTATCATGCCCGAAGATTACTCACTACTGATCCCCTTGAGTAGAGATAGCAATTCTTGGGATGTCACTACCCAATGAATCCGAATTTGGTGTGCTCGAATGACGTTAATGAGCCGTGGAGGGGAGCCAATGCCACCAAATTCTAAGCTATCCGCTCTCGAGAAGGAAAGGTGTTCATCACCAATCCGGGGTATAACTGGTGGGCTATATCAAGTATACAAACCCAAGGCCTAGTGGCCTTTCTAGGATTGTGCTTATCTCATGTGTGTTTGGTTATCCCTTAAAACGCTGTGTTTGTCAAGTGCATTCTGGTTTTGTCACAGTCCAAACAAAACAGTAGTCAAACAGATCAAAAACTTCCATCAACATACCACGAAAATCACTTTGAAACAAAACTGTCATATCTGTCGAACCGCAACAGTCATTCTGAAACGCAACTGATCTGATAAACCGCATCTGAAGTTTTAAACAACGCATCTGTAGGCGTCGCGACGCATCTGGCTAACCCGAAAGCCGCATCTGTTAAACCGCGACGCATGCGACAGTCAAAAACCCGCAAGTGAAAAACTGAACCGCAGTTGCTTAACCGCGACGCAATTGACAAACTGAGACGCATCTGCCTGTCAAAATTTTTCAATTACACAGTCAAAACCAGAGACCTCCAAACTGTCAACCATTTGTCAAACTCCGTCATCAGAAGGATTCTGCCAGAAAACCAATTTGAAATTGCTCAAAGTCTTGTCCCTTAGCTTGCATTGACCACCTTAGGTTTCATACCTCACCCCATTTAGTATCATACATTCAGCATTACATTGTCCCTAGGCTCATATCTTGCATACTTAGGAGTAGGAAAATCTCAAGCACCCCTTAGCAAAATCATTGTTTTCGAAATTAGACCCTTTTGGACCAAGTCATCAAACATCCTTTTAGTCATTGTCCTCTTTGGTGAGATTTCTTCCAACTCAAAAGTCTAGTTAGGAAGACTCATTAGTCATCTTGTCAACTTGTCATTAATAACAAAGTCCTCTAGCAGTCCACATCGAAAACAAAGTTCAAGCTTAGAAGTGCTTAGATAGCCTCATTTTACATTGCATCCACATTGCATACCTTATTCACAAAAATCCAAAAAAAAAAAATAGTGGTCATTTTAGTCGTCAATTTGAACCTTAGACTTCACCTAGTGTCATACTTGCATTTAGTGGACATCCCCTTTGAGCAAGCTCATTTATGGTCGAAACCAGACTTCAAAAGCAAAAAAGACAAATGGAAAACTTCATGCCAGATCCCAACAGTCCTCCACATGACTCAAACTGGACCGCGAATGATCCCTTTACCAATCTAGACAATCAACCTCTAGTGACAACACAATCCTTACCTAACAACTCATTCGAGCGCTACATGCAAAGAGATGAAAATGGTCAACTCCTTCAAGAACACATAGAAGCATTGACACAAGACCCAGAGGCCTACCAGTTGGCTGAAACAATAGCACGTCACGATAGGGACAGATTCGTAGCTATGCTCTTGAGTGAAGGAGCTAGGTTACCACCAGGATTTGACATTAACACATTACATGATCCTAATGCCAACAATGTTCACAACATCTCACACAGTGGTCAAGTTCTAAATACTACAAGCAACATCCCTTTTGGCACAACGACATTGCATACCACATCCAACATCCCAAACATCTCCAATACAATAAACGCTACATCTATTGGGGGATCACAGTCATCCACAACATCCACAACACTACCCCAATTAAATACAACCTCTCTTGGTTCCGTGACATCATCGGCAAATCATTCCAATCCTCCTGTTATCCCAACAGCAAATACCACAGGGGCATCATCAAGTCATCACAACTCCCCCTTGACAACTACATCTACTACCATGAACACAACCTCAACAAACGCATTCAGTAGCAGTTCACAACATCCTTTGGGAGGACCCACAGGACGTATCTTCATACAAGGACAACAACAAAACGTTAACACGACAACACAGTCAAACGTCACTACCTCCCAAGGTACAACTGCCAATGTGCCCCTTGTGCAAAATCAGCAATTCACACAAAGTGGCCAACTAACTCAACCCATGACATCGTTAGTACATCATAACATTCCTGGTCACAACATCCCCCAAATAATGACACGCATAGCTGGGGGACATATTCCAACATACTCATCCAACGTTCACACTCATCAACATGCACCTAGTCACAACTTTCAATACCAACAACACACATCATACGTACCACAACAACCCATACCGCCACAATACACCTATACTCACGCAAGAACACCTGGCGTACCAGGCAATCCAACGTATGGACATGTCAATGACCCCACCATAGATGAACTCAAAGCAACAGTGCGGGATATGGTGAAGCAAATGCAAAACATGCTCATTACGGGTGGGAAATCTGAAATATCATATGACTTGGACGTATACCCATTCGACACAAACTTACGTATGCCTGCATTTCCGCCAGGATATGTGTCACCCAACTTCACTAAATACAAAGGCAAAACAAATCCCATTGAACATCTTCGCGAATTCGCAACTAACTGTATGGATATCGCCTACGAACCCACATACCTGATGAGACTCTTTTCCAAAAGTTTGGCGGGTCAAGCCCTTGAATGGTTTTCAATGCAAAAAGATATCCAATCATGGGATGAGCTCAAAAGGAGGTTCCTAAAAAATTACGCATACAATATTGACATGGACACCTCTATCACTAGCTTGTGCAATCTCACATAAGAAGAGTCGGGTGAGACATTTATCCCGTTCTTCCAAAAATGGAGAAGCCTCGCTAGTCGATGTCACATTGACATTCCTGAAAGGGAAAAGGTCGACATGTTTGTCCAAACACTTCTAGGTCCCCTCAAATTCGCATTGCAAATACATTGTTGCACAACCTTCACAGAATTAGTGGAAAAGGGGTCCAAATTGAGAAAGCCCTTATTGCAAAGGGAGAACTGAAGTATGGCTCCAAAAATACAAACACCAACACACCCGCTGACAAAAACAAATATTGGGTCAAGAATAAACATGTCACAAACGATGGTGTTGTAGACGCCAAGACTGCAAGTCCCGTATTGGCTCTGAAAGGGGTACAACAACAAAATAGACCAACAACGACATCGACACCTCCCCCCAATACTCCTTCGAACAATCAAAATGGTCAAAACCGTCAAGGACAATATCGTCAACCAAGACAATTCCCTAGGGGTCGCACATACACCAATTTAGGTGAACCCATTGCAGACGTCCTCAAGAAATGCATTCAACACGGGGTCATCACACTTCCGGAAATAAAACCTTATGACCCCGGACAATTCAAACCAGCATGGTGGGATGACAACGCAATTTGCGAATACCATCGGGTCAAAGGGCATACAACCTCCAACTGTAGACAACTGAAAAACGTAATTCAAGACCTTATTGACAATCACACTATCGAAGTAGGTGGATCGCAATTCAATTCCAACTCGGATCATACTATACACAAGAATCCACTGCAGGATCATGGTCCCCATAATGCTTCCACTTCAGCTAACTTCACCCGAGCCAAGTACGATTACTCTGGGGGACCAATAATAAATAATGTTAGAACAGACGAGGAATACATCCACACCATCACAATCAAGAGAGCACCACAGTGCAATGCTACTACGCGAAGTGGCAAGGTCACTATACCTAATCCGCCTCCCCCTAGACAAGCCAAGATTATTATAGGAGGCCCATCTACTAAGCAATCACAACCAGCTCCATCAGCTAAACAACCAAATCCTGTCTCAACCCCACAACCGGGAAAACCGAAAAGTCAGTTCAATCTCATTGACCAACTAGGAAAGACTCCTGCGCAAATATCTATCCTTGAGCTGCTTCGCATTTCTCCCGCACACAAAGAAATCCTGGATAAAACTCTCTTAGAGTCGTCGGTCCCAAAGGACATCGATGTCAATCAGTTTGAAACTATGGTGGGATATCTCACCACGCCGCACCATGTCACCTTCTCAGATCAGGATTACTCATCATCAAAAACCAATCACAATGATGCGTTACACATAGAAGTTTTTGTTCACAAGCACAAGGTTAGACGGGTTTTAATAGATGGTGGAGCAGGGTTGAATATATGCTCCCTTAAACTGGTTAAGGCTCTTGGATTCTTTGATGCATGTGTAGACCCAACAAAAAGCATAGTGATCAAAGCATATGATGACGAGGAACGCTCTTCGCGAGGTGTTATCTCTCTCCCTATCAGAGTGGGACCACTCATTGTCGACACAACTTGCCAGGTCCTGGATTTGGAACTACCATATAACATTTTACTTGGCCGTCCATGGATCCACGCTTTGAAAGCCGTTCCGTCAACTTACCACCAATGCCTCAAGTTCCCTTTTGACGGTACAGAAATCACCATATACGGAGACCCCGACCCTTTCCAATATTGTACCAATTTAAGGGGTGTCTCTGAAAACCAAGTACCTATTAACCGGGAAGCACCTGGCTCCTCGTCCAAATACATCGACCCTTCCATGCTCGGGTCATCTTCCACATCTACTCCATCCACGTCTTCGGACGTATCACAACCCTCCACCAACCTTAAGCCCGAATCAACTGATAAAATCCAGGACCTCGGCTGCGGAGAGTTCAAACTAAATACAGCATACAGCATAACTACAATACCTACTCCTCCAAAGATATATGGTCGACCATGTTTCAGAATGGAACCGCAAGAAACATTCAAAGTTCCACCGAATACAGTCTTCATCAAGTGGGGAGACATGAGTGATGAAGATCTTACCGACATCACAGGATGGATCTACAAGGACACAGTCTCACTACCTCCACTACCAGTCCAGAAATATGGCAAGGGTTACAATATCATGAAGGCTAAAGGCTACGATGGTACTAGTGGCCTTGGCAAAAATAAAACTGGTCGAAGAGAACCCATAGAAACTTTCCAAATTCCGAAGTATCTTGGACTAGGGTTTAGATCACTCGAGGATGACGATCGACGTACCCATGAACTTCCTAATGAGCGAATACATGCTTCTGAAAGTGTTGAGACTACTGGGGAATACCTAACTGAAACAGACTCTCACGAGTGGGAATTTGGTTCCGAACGATCCCTAAGTGACTGTTGTCTTGATGACTTGTTTGTCGAACCAGGGGAATTGACCTCTGAACAACGATTTTGGCAAACATTCAAAATTGAGCAGGCACCAAACAGTCAAAACCCCACTACCATGTCTCATGACACGCAACAGCCACCATCCGAACCCCCTCAGTCTAATCTATCCGAAGTATCAGATGACATTGATAACCAGGGCTCTCAAACCTTCACCCCTTATTATGATAACGAACATGACACTAGTGAAGGAGAATACTGGATAGAGTCCGATGTCGAGTTGGACGATGATAACCTCATCTACAACATCAACGCATCCATTTGTATGCTATCGGCATCCTCACCCGAATTCACTAGCCTTGACGATGGCATTTCCTTAGTCTATCCTGAACTAGTCGATTGGGACCAACAAGGACCACCAGTTCTAGACACGTTCCAAAATGATGAAGCCATTGCTGAATTCATGGGATTACGCGAAGGCATACCAAGTGGCGATCACAAATCAGGATTTTCTATTGATCTAGATTGCACGGCATACTTCGGTGAGATGGTTCAGTCCTCTAGTCGCAAAAGTAGAAATAAAGTAAAAAATGAAACGTCCCTAGGTGAAAACCGAAAGGCACCTCTTGACGGTAAAATAGTAAAAACAAAGGACGTATCTGCGGGTGAAAACCTCTCAGAGGCGCCCAAAGATGGAGGACTGGACTTTCTCCCCGTTCAACAGGAGAGATCGGCCATGCTTGTTGAGGACACCATAGAGGATAACATTTCGACTCCAGACGACCCCAAGATGGTCCTATTTGCGGCATCATTGACTAATGAAGAGAAACTAGAATTTCATAAATTCTTTGCAGAACGGAAAATAAACTTTGCATGGTCCTACACCGACATGCCAGGATTGGACCCCAAACTGGTTCTACATCATCTGCCACTAGTACCCAATGCTAAACCAGTCAAGCAGAAGTTGCGCAAAATGCACCCACAAGTTGCTCTATTGGTTAAGGCCGAATTAAAGAAATTACTGGATGCCGGATTCATAAGGTCTATAGATTATGCTGAATGGATTTCCAACCTAGTACCGGTGACAAAGCCAAATGGACTAATTCGGGTATGTACAGATTTCCGGGACCTAAACAAAGCATGTCCAAAGGATGACTTTCCTTTGCCCAACATTGACATCATAGTCGATTTAACTGCAGGACACGAGATGCTATCCCTTATGGATGGTTTCTCTGGTTATAATCAAATCCGCATTGCTCCTGAGGACCAACACAAAACAGCATTTACTTGCCCATGGGGTACATACTGTTGGAACGTCATGCCTTTCGGTCTCAAAAATGCAGGTGCCACATACCAAAGGGCTATGACTACGATCTTCCATGATATGATGCACAATATAATGGAAGACTATGTAGATGACTTATTGGCCAAATCAACAACAAGGAAAGATCATTTGAAGGTACTTGACAAAATTTTCAAGAGACTAGAAGAGTACAAGGTTCGATTGAACCCTAAGAAATGTGTTTTTGGGGTCACGTCAGGTAAGCTATTGGGGTACATAGTTTCCCGAAGAGGCATAGAGGTCGATCCGGCCAAGGTTAAAGCAATCATAGACATGCCTCCACCCAGAGGGATCAGTGAACTCAGAACCCTACAAGGCAGAGTGCAATCTATTCGCCGCTTCATAGCTCAATTGGCAGATAAGTGCCACCCATTCCAGTATTTGTTACGCAAAGGTGTCCCCTTTGTATGGACAGATAAATGTCAACAGGCCTTCCAGCAAATTAAAGATTACCTGCTATCACCGCCAGTCCTCATGTCGCCTATTCATGGAAAGCCATTAATTCTATACATCTCAACCACTAGTTCAGCACTGGGGGCATTACTGGCTCAAAATGATCATGAAGGGAAAGAAAGAGCAGTCTACTACATCAGCCGCACACTGATCGGTTATGAGCTGAATTACACATACATTGAACGTGCATGCCTCGCAGTTGTCTTTGCAGCCCAAAAACTAAGGCATTACATGCTCAATCATCAGACACAACTAGTTGCCAAAATTGACCCATTGAAATACCTATTAAGTCGAGCAGCGTTAACAGGCCGATTGGCAAAATGGGTCATGATCCTAAGTGAGGATGACATACAGTATGTTGAACGCAAGGCAATAAAAGGGCAAGTAATAGCAGATCAACTGGCAGATGCGCCAATGCAAGCCTCTCATCCATTGGTAACTGACTTTCCTGACGAATCCATTTTTCACACGGAACCAGCAACACCATGGAAACTGTATTTTGATGGGTCCCACACTGGTCATGGCTCAGGGGCTAGAATCTTGTTCATCACACCACAAGGGGATTCAATCCCTAAGTCATTTCGAATTGCTTTCCCTTGCACAAACAACATTGCCGAATACGAAGCACTAGTTACAGGTCTCAAGCTGGCAATCAAATGGAAAATTCAGACATTGCTTGTATTCGGGGATGCCCAGCTGGTAATCAAACAAGTGAATGGTGACTATGAAACAAAGGATGAGAAGTTGCTTCCTTACAAGAGGATGGTGGACAGTTTCCTAACATACTTCCAATCAGTGTCTTTTGAACAAATCCCCAGGGTATAGAATAAGGCAGCAGACACAATGGCTACTATTAGTTCTCTCTTGGACATCCCTAAAAATGTGTCGCAATTTGAGTTCCTAGTAGAACAGCTGTTGATACCAGCATATGATATCCCAGAGTCAGAAATGGTTTGTGAACTTGTTGGTCCCAACTCTCCTTGGTATCAGGACATTTATGACTATCTAAAGACTCACACCCTTCCATCGAACCTATCCAATAACCAAAGGAAGTCCTTCATTAGGAAATTTGCAAGGTATGCCATTATCAGTGACACCCTATACCGCCGTAGTTTCGACAATACCCTCCTTAGATGTCTTGACACCGATGAAGCATGTACGACCTTACGAGAAGTGCACGATGGTATATGCGGATCTCATTCGAGCAGTCCTACTCTGGCTAAGAAACTAACGAGACTTTGATATTATTGGCCGACAATGGAAAAAGATGCACTAGAATATGTCAGAACCTGTCGCAAGTGTCAGATCCATAGTGATTTGGTCCATGCCCCAGCACAGGAACTTCGGCCAATCACTTCTCCGTGGCCCTTCGCTCAATGGGGACTCGACCTCGTGGGTAAGATCCATCCAACCTCCTCCAACGGCCATAAATTCATTATCACCGCCACTGAGTATTTCACAAAGTGGATCGAAGCCATTCCATTGACATACATTACAGGCAAACAAATATCAAAGTTTATCCTCAATTACATCATTTGCCGGTATGGCCTCCCACAGTCCATCATCACTGACAACGGACGTCCGTTCAAAAACCACGACGTACGTGAGTTATGTGAGCGATTCCATATCCAACACCACTTTTCATCCCCATACTACCCCCAAGGAAACGGCCAAGCTGAGGCGTCGAATAAAACCATTATCAAGATCCTTAAAAAGACTGTCAATGATGCTGGCCATGATTGGCACATACAACTTAACCCTGCTCTGTGGGCTTACCGAACTAGCATTCGTACGCCTACGGGAGCTACCCCATTCGCCCTGGTTTTTGTCGCGGAAGCCATCTTACCCATTGAGGTCGAAATTCCTTCACTACGGGTCTCTTTGAAGGGTCTAGCTAATGAAGAGGAATACCGACAATCACGCTTGCACGAGCTGGAAATGCTGGACGAAAGAAGGCAAAACTCACTGAATCACCTCCAGGCATATCAAAACCGCCTTTGTCGCAGCTACAATAAAAAGTTGATGGTCAGAAAGTTTGATATTGGCAACTTGGTTCTCATGCAGAACCCTAAGAACCAAGCAGACAGAGAAAAGCCAGGCAAGTTTGAACCAAACTGGTTGGGTCCATATATCATCATATCTTCTTTTGGTTCTGGAGCATATCAACTGGCAACTCCAGATGGGGAACAATTGACTGAACCCATCAACAGTTTACACCTCCGAAAATTCTACGCATAGCATCAGAGGACAAGGCTGGAGGGCCCTAAAATACAAAAAATTGAAAAATGAAAAAAAATCGTCACCTTGATGAAAACCTGGCAAACAGGCGTCTTGGTGACACCAAAAAAATCAAAAAATCACAAAAATAGTAAAAAGAAAAATAATTCGTCCAATTGTGAAAACCTGGCAAACAGGCGCTTTGGACAAGTACCATGGTGAAAACTTGGCAAACAGGCGCCATGCGTAATCAATCATTGCTCTGCCATCTATTGTCGCTTGGTCTAAACTTGGCTTAGGATGAAAGCTATCTTCGCCATTATTCCGCAAGTCACCATCACATCCTACTCTACCTGCCCTAGTGGATGAACGATTGACATCAAGTCCTGACGACTATTTGTCCAGTAACTCAACAGCATCCTATCCGTATCCCTTGCAAATGGCTAAGTCTTAAACCTAACTGGGGGCACAATGTTTATCATGCGACTGCAGTGGATGACACGTGAGATCAAAAACATCATAAAATGTCCTGAAAAAAGACAAAAACATCATAAAATGTCCTGAAAAAAGACAAAAACATCACAAAATGTCCTGAAAAAAGACAAAAACATCATAAAATGTCCTGAAAAAAAGACAAAAACATCACAAAATGTCCTGAAAAAAGACAAAAAAATCATAAAACGTCCTGAAGAAAACCAAACAAAACAGTCGACCACGCAAGGCACACAAGTGCACTGTCATCTCTAGTCCAAGTCAACCAAGTCAATAAGTCCATGTCATTGTCCGAACTACGTTGTCTCTGCGCATTTGCTACGTAGGCAAGACTCATACTTGAGTCCCCGAGACATTAGGTTAGTCCTATTAGGTTTGTCAAAATAAATCATGGCGTAATCTTTGTTCATCAAGACAACGTCATTGGTCGTGTCGAACTACGAGGTCTCTGAGTGTATGACGTAGGCAAGGCCATCTATCGATGAGCCCCCGAGGCCGCACTAGGTCAGTCCATTAGGGTTCATGGCACTAAAATGGCACACACGTCAAAAATCTTCAATCAATCTTCAGATAAGAAAACTCCTCAAACAAAGTAAAGCAATCCTTTATTCAACATGACACTCGCATCATGACAATATCGGCATCTAATCAAACACAAGTCAACCTCAGTCAAACATAAGTCAAAGCAAACCAAATCATTATAACCGGTCAAACTATCAAATTTTGGTTCGTCTTCAGATGAGTCCTTCTGAAAGATAACCTCTGTCATTTACGCCTTAGGATGTGTCCTTCCTAGGCGTCATCATCGTCATTCGGCCTTTCGAGCGATCCTCTTGACATCTAAGGATCACTCTCCCTGACATTAGCATTCTTCAGATGAGTCCTTCTGAAGAACCAACTCTGTCCTTTATGCTTTAGGATGTGTCCTTCCTAAGCATCGTCATTATTTTGAGGGATCCCTTACGACCATTAGGGATCAAATCCTCCCGACATTCGGCATCATTCAGGATGTGTCCTTCCTGAATTCACCAAGTCTCGACATTTTCAAGGTCATCAAAACTTTAACCAATCAGACATCTTGACATCGTCAAACATGACACCTTGGCATCAGAACAAGGGCTACCCAGATGCACTTGACAAACACTTGGCAACTGTCTTTTCATCTCTTATCATGTTATTAGTTTTTCAGCGAGATCCCACTAAGCAGGATTTAGAGAAGCAGCGATGTAACATGACCATTGACACGCATGACTACTAGCTTCTCAGCGAGATCCTGATCTTGGGATTTAGAAAAGCAACGACATATCATGATAGAGACTTTATTTTTGTAATTTGGCAATCATGTCACTAGTTTCTCAAGGATGTCCTGGAAACAGGATTTAGAGAAGCAACGACGTTTCCTGATTTGTCATTGTCTTTTTCTGCCTGTGGTTGATTATGACAACAAGACTGGGGCAAGCACGCTCCTAGTATGAGTCATACTCATCCTTGTCTGTGACTGTTTTGTCTTGGGTAATGGTGCGACCTTGCACACCTAGATCTACGTCATATCTTGGTGTTTGTTGACCATTACGACAGTTTGCCCAATGATGATTAAAGAGCAACGGATATTAAAAGTCCTATAGTAAGGTTTTGAAGGATTTGTATCTTCTCATAGGTCTCATATCTTCTCCTCTTTGGTCTGGTCATCTTCTCTCGTCAGTCCCACCATCTTCTCTCGTCCATCCTGCAATGATATCCTGTGTCATTCAAAAACAAACGCAAGTGCATACATGATATATCCATTGCATTAGGTCCATACATACATATCCATGGCATTAAATAGTATCATACATGGCATTACATCATATACATAATCACAAACATGGCATTAACATAATCATCATCATTGCATCTTTTACATAAAGGTATCATGCACATCATTAACATAAGCATATGAATAGTGCATCATCATGGCATCAACAAACAAATCACCACATAGACATCATAATACATAAATGGCATCATAAATTAAGCATCATATATCATACACACATAATGCATAGAACATCACATAACACATATAGGTCGCATCAAAACTGCATCATCATATAAATCTCATCTCAAAAATATGCAATGTCACAGGATAGAGTCAATGGATATCCCAAAAATGGAGCTCGCAGGCTCAACAATAAACATAATGTGTCCAAATGCAAATATGCCCCTAGGGTAGGCTCTCATCATCCCCTCGGGGTGAAGAATGTGGTGGTGGCCGAGGCCCTGTCACTGGCTCTGAAACAATGGACGGTCCTGTAGTGCCCTGTGGCTGTGAGGATGAGGGAACTGCGAATGAGGGCATCATCTCAACAGTAGTAAACACCTGTGAGGTCACTGCTGCTGGACTCTGAAAAGCGGTAGGATCTATCACTGGTGGCTGACCCTGTACTGACCTCTGAGCTGAACCGATAGAACCCTGACTATGTCTTGAATGATGACTCGAAGTATGCCTGCGGGAGTGATGTGATCTGTGGCCTGATGTGTGTCCTGTGGAAGTCGACCCTCCGACACTGCTGTGGCTCCTAGTACCACTGCCACTACCCGACCGGTGTCCACTGCCTGTCCTCGTCTGTGATCGAGACAGGGTAGGATCTCGCTGCTCTGGTGGCACTGCCTGCTCATATAAAGTCCTGTACTGACCTAGCCTCGTGCTCACCCTGGCCAACTCTTGGGCCATGTCCCCTATGGGTCCTGAACATAGGGCCGCAAACTCTGTGCACCATCGCGCTGAATCCTGCTCGCGGATCACCACCTGATCCCGCTCCACACAGGCTACCTCTAGTGCTGACTGTAAGGATCTCACCTGTGCCTGGCTGGCATCTAACCTCTGCTGCAGATCGGCCACTCGCTGATCAACTGTCGCATCCGGTGGCAACTCTGAAGATGGTATCTCCTCCTCACCCTCCACCATCTGCCATCTGAG
>VDFB02268731.1:0-30840 GCA_007258455.2 Sequoia sempervirens
GATTGAGATAATAGTTGTGCCACCTTGCCCTCAAGTAGAGAATCCGTATTCAGTTTATCATGTGATGTTGTTATCAATAAACTTGTTTAGATTGAGCAAATAGATGTGCCACCTTGCCTTCAAGTTGAGGGTCTATACTTGTTTATCGTCTGATAGTCAAACCTTGCTCCGTTTCCTCATGCTCTGTTTTCTTGAGGAGATTGGATAGAATTTAAGCAATTAAGTTTAGTTGTAGTTAGTGAATCTGCGAAACCAGAGAAAATTCTCAGCTGCAACGTATATAGTTTTCGAGAAAGCCTTGTACCTCTACAGCTGAAACAAAAAGACAGGAATTAGTTTAGTTTATTTCCCTTTGCAGGTATTTTTGTCAAGCACAACGAGGGAGCTTCCCCTCCTAATTTGAAGAGCACTCATTGCGTAGTGTGCATAGCTGTCCGTATCAACTTTTACTCCAGAGGTGCTAGTTGTTACGCCAACAGTAACCATTTCATATGCATCGCCAAAGTTTACCATGTTGTTCGGGATACCCTCTTGAGGGGCTTCAACTACCAAGCCCTCGGGAAAGATGTCACGGTAGATGTAGGAGAACCTCCTAGAGAGGGTGTGTAGATCCAAACTCATGCAACAAGAGCGAGATAGTATCTGGAGCGCCAACAACAAAGGGATACGAAAGATCTTCCTTGGCAATGTCGAATGGAAGTGCCTACTGGATTTGACTAAGTTTCGGTTGACTGGTGTGAGTAGGGCGTCGGACATCGCCGTTGGATGATTACCTTGATGACGAGGTTGTACTCGAGCAAGGTATACAATTGGGCAACCTTGCTCTCAGAACGGATTTGAAAGTTCTTGTGCTTAAGGCACAAATCCTTTTATATGAAACAACACGCCATAGGGTTGTTGTTGGACGCCATTTACACTCAAGTGCTAATAGACAATTGGGGGAGGTTGGAGTCACTCAGCCAATTGGATGCAAGATGACGGACCATGTTCTACTAGGCGAATTTGGGGGTGTATACGACAAGTGAAGACACACCCCACTTGGCACCACCAGCGAAGAGGAGACAAACAGATATTTCACCACCCTAGCCGAGTGGAGATGATTGTAAGCAAAGTGCAATTGACGGTACACCAAGTGTAGAGAAGGCCATCGAGTTGTTCTCTTCGAAGGAGGAGAGAGCACGAAGGAGGTCTCCCTAGTGGGAGATGGGGGCTCACAGGAGGTTGAGGAAGCAATCCCCATGGAGCCGATATTGGAGCCTCAACCCGCCATACTGATACAGCCAACAATAATGCTTGTGCCCGTATCACCACTAGTTGCACCAACAGTAGCACCGTACCACCAGCAGTTGCAACAAATGAGTGTGTGAAGAAGGATGTAGAGCTCAACACATGGTTGGGAGAGATGGGTGCATCGACAGACATCCCTCCACCATCACCAAAACCATCCCGTGAGTCAACTATGATAGTGAAATATGCTAACCAATTTTTTTGATAAATTAACACATCACAACCAGCACTTAGCCAACTTGATTAGCGTTAGCTCCAAATAGAAAACCAAACTTGAAAGAATTACTCAACGTCAAGAATGTGCACTCAAGATCCCACTGAGGGCAAGGTGCTAACATATGACGGAGTGTTTAATTGAAAGCTAGAAATTAATAGGCGGATAACCAGCCATGAAGAGCATTTCCACACTACCACCAAACAGTGGGGGGAAAAGATTACAATTAAAACAACTCATCCGCTGCAACAGGCATCCACAGAGTTGTGGGGATTAACCACTATGAAAGTGGGTACAAGAGTGTTACAATCAGATTATCCACACTGGCGGTAAACCATCCAGGGGTAATTTAATGAGAAAATAACAAGTAATTGCAGAACTGGAAATGGTTGGATTAGTAATGCTCAATCTCAACCTTTACAAATTAAACTCTGCAGATTACAAATTACAATGATAGAGAATGAATCTAGGACGAGAAGTATAAGTTCTAATAATCAAATAACACTCCAAAACTGAAGTATGAAGCCAAAAACAGAGAACTATTACAATCTGATATAAGATCTGTATTCTGGAAATTCAAACCAGCAACTGTGAATATCATGAAATACTCATAACTTGGTCAAATTACCTCTGAATGATGAGAAATCAGTTGCAAATGCTTCCTAGAGGTTTGGTGCCCAAGATGCAATCCAGAAACAAACACCAGAAGCTCCAGATAATTATGCACGAATTCCAATGCACCACAAATTGTACGGCGCTCTTGAAAAATCGATTTTGCAAGATAAATTCAAATACTTGGAAATAAATTCCAATCTTTTGAGGAAGGGGTCGCCTTGAACCAAGAATTGATTTGCCAAAGTACCCAGAACAAAATTAAAATCACTCCAAGCGATATGATCAAAAACCAGCTTCAGCTGATAAACTAGTAAACCAAAACTGTAAAAATACTTCAGAAATTCTTCAATCTTTGATGCTCAATCTGCTAGTCTGATTTGAGAAGCAGAAATAATCCAACTAGGTGTTGTATTTCAAACACGAAATTGGTAAGGGGCTAGGAGGCAGCATCCTCGAAGCAAAATGTTCATTGTCATTTTGACAGCATAACAGTATGATAAACAGTAGATAACCAAATGCTAGAGCAGAGCCTTCATTTTATAAAAAACTGAGAAACTCATCACATTCCAAGAAGGTATGCCAAGAGTCACCTTTTTGAATTCTTCTTTTTTCAAATTTCATAAAATACAACTCCTCACAAAAGGTGGCGTCCACTTTTCTCAAGGCATAAAGTTCAAATAAAATATTAATATCTCTTGAGGTCATCAGAACTATACGTAGAAGAGCTCATGAGGCTGAAAAGTAGACTTGATGATCTAGAAACAAAGGGGAGGTACGAAGATAGCAGATTTAAAATAATTATTGAAGCAAACAATAGGCTGGAAAAGGATAATAAAATGATGCAAGATCAAATTTTAAATCTGCAAGTTAACATGGAGAAGGGGCAGCAAGAATTGACCACCCTAAGGCAAGAGTTAGACCAATTAAAAACAGCAAAAAACGAGAAATCAGCGGTAGAGGGAGGAGAAAATATAATGGAGTTAAAGGAGATCCAAACAGCATTAGCAGACTTGGAGGTAAAAGAGAATCAGTTAAGGGTACACATAGAAGAGGCCAAATCTTGGTCACAAACGGTGAGTGGATCATCAAACGAGCAAAAAGGAATTATTGAACAACAAGTTAAAAGACAGTTAAGAGAAGAAAAAGATAAACAAAGCAGGGTTACAAACATTATCATTAAAGGTTTGAAGGACTTCGGGGAGAAGGAGAGAATCGACATTCTAACAAGGGAATTCCTTAAAGATAAGCTGCAATGGACAGGGCATATTCAGCAAGCTAGTAGAATTGGGAGAAGGATAGATGGAGGAAGAGATAGGCATGTAAGAGTCACTTTGAGAAATTTAGAAGATAAAAATAAGATCCTAAAAAACAGGGGGTTACTCAAAGGCACACATATTTATTTAGATGAAGATTTGACTTTCGAGCAACAAGAAGAACAAAGGAAGGAATGGGAGAAGGTAAAAACAGCAAGAAATGAAGGCAAATGGGCTTGGTTGAAGAACGGGAAAGCCCAAATTAGTGAGCGTTTCTCAAACAAGAAATAGGATTTAAGGGCCCCACAGGACTACCTACATGTTGTAAGCTGGAATTGTAGAGGATATCCATGGAGAAGAGGACCTGGTTTGGGGCCCATAGCAAAAGGGAAAGATATTATCATTCTTACGGAAACGCATGAACATGAGGGCTGCAAAATTCCGGATTTCGAAGGGTATAAGAAAGTTTCAGTGTGGAACGAAGGAAATGAAATAGGTAAAGGTCATGGAGGGGTTGCAGTGCTAATAGCTGAGAAGTGGCAGGGAATTGTTGAGTGTGTAAAAGAAGACATAAATAAACAATACATATGGCTGCAAATAACTGAAAAAGGGGTAACTTTTAGTCTAGCTGCTTGCTACTTTGCTCCTAAAAATTCAAAGTTTTATAAGAAGCGGAATTTAGACAATGAAGATCCGTATGCATCACTAAAAAAAGATATCTCTACTTTTAACATTCTTGGAGATGTGGTTTTAATGGGTGACTTTAATGCAAGGACAGCTAATAATCAGTCTCTTCAGTTGAGCAGTGAAGCAAAAGGGGAGAACAATCCTTTATGGTTGGAGGAAGGTGGTGGTTTCCATTGGGAAAGAACATCTCAAGATGATAATGGCACTGTGAATTCGTTTGGGACTGAATTACTTGGGCTTTGTAGTTTGTTTGGCATGGTTATTTGCAACGGGGTGAGAAATTGGCCGACATCTGGGGGAGTCACGTGCAAGACCTACAACGGTCAAAGTGTGGTTGACTACGTGGTTTGCTCTCAAAGTTTTGGTTCTAGGCTGTTGGAGTTTGACATAGAGGACTGTCCTATTGAGATGAATTCTGACCACTTACCCCTTCGGGTTAAGCTTCGTGTTTCTACTATCAATCAGCACAACAAGCAAGTTCAACACATGCAAAAAAAAGACCTTCCCAAGGGTAAAATCCTCATAAATCAGGAAAATAAAGAAATATTTAATGCTGTTCTTAGACAGCAGTTCCATGATTTGAAGAATGAGGGAGAGATTAACTCTGTTAAAGAGGCTGATGCCCATATTCACAGCAGTTTGCTGATCCCGATAATCCACAAAGCATTAAATGCATGCAAAAGGTCTTTTCCCAAGGTGAGGGCTGCAAACACATTTCCGGCAAATCCGTGGTATGATGATGAGTGTAAGGCAGCCAAGAGATCGCTAAAGGAGTGTGATATGGACAAAGAATACAAGAAAAAATATGTAAAATTAGTGCAATCCAAAAAAATGGAATACGTTAATGAAAGAAGGAAGGAGCTAATCTCACTTGGGAAGCAGAATCCTAAAGGCTTTTGGAGGGAACTGCAGCAAAAGAAAGAGAAGGTGGAGAACAATATCACTGATGCACAATGGTTAGAGTATGCTAGGCTCCTTTATGAGCGGGTCCATGAGAAAAGCATCCCTCCAGTTGTTAACACATCAACGGAACTATTCACCGTGGATGATATTAAACAGGGAATAAAGAAGTTAGCAAGTGGGAAAGCACAGGACATAGATGGGATTCAGGCTGAATTTCTAAAGTGGGGGATTGAAACTCTCGCTCCTTTCATAACAAGAATTTTCAACAATGTCAATCAGGAAGGCTTTCCTGTGGAGTGGACTACCAGTGTGGTCATTCCTTTGTTTAAAAGTGGTGATATCAATAGCCCATCTAACTATCGCACAATTATGGTTAATCCTATATTTGGCAAACTCTTTGGGAGCATGGTTGAGCGTAGGATCAGCATTTGGGCAGAAAATGAGGGCAAAAGGGCAAAGGGGCAGGCAGGCTTCAGATCTAGGCACTCTACCATTGATCACTGCATCACCCTTAGGCACTTGATTGAGAAGATTTGGGACTGCCAGGGTGAGGAAGCTTATTGCTGTTTCGTTGACTTCAAGAAAGCTTTTGACACGGTGCCTAGGGACAAACTGTGGAATAGGATGGAAGAATTAGGCATTCCAAATATGTTTAGAGCAGCTGTTCACAGGTTATATGAGAAGGTTAATGCTAAAATCAGAACAAGTGAGGGTATGTCAGAATGTTTTGGCAGCGACATTGGGGTTAAGCAAGGCTGCCCTTTATCTCCCACTCTTTTTGGGCTCTACATTGATAAGTTGGAAGCTTGGTTAAGCAAGGATGGAGGGGACGGTATCCAATTAGCAGGTTATGTAGTGAAATTACTTCTGTATGCTGACGATCTTATTTTGATTTCAAAAACAGCTCATGGGTTAAGAGAGCATTTGAAAGCTTTAGAACACTTCTGTCAGGAAGTGGGAATGCAAGTGAACACCACCAAAACCAAAATCATGATTTTCTCTTTGAATAGAAAAGAAAAACAACACATCTTTCTTTTTGAAGGTAGTCCACTCGATATAGTGAAAGAATACAAGTATCTTGGGATTGATTTTCACCATAAGCTCAGCTGGGAGACCTGTCGGGCGAAAAGGATACAGGGAGGGTGGAAGGCCTTTTTCCTGCTGCAAAACAGATGTAGGAAAGCGGAACTTTGGGATTGGAAAACCAAGAAAACTCTTTTTGGTTTACTTGTCACGCCAGTTGTACTTTATGGGTGTGAAGTGTGGGGAAGCAATATGTCAAATTGCAGCTGGAGACAAATTGAAAGAATCCAAAAACACCTAATAACAAGCAATCTCAAAGTTAAGGCCACGGTCCCATATGAAATTCTTTTAGCTGAAGCGGGGGCTTTTCCCTTGGAGGCATCGGCGATAACTCGGTTGATAAGTTATCTAAAGAAGATTGAAAACATGGACAACCACCGGTGGCCCAAAGCGGTTATGGAGGAGGTGCTAAACCGTAGAAAGAAAACTTGGATGAAGCAGAACAACAAGTGGCTGAACAAGTGGGGCATCAATTTGCAAGAGTGTCCCAACACCAATAGTGAAATAAAAGATTACGTGAAGGAAAAATTTAGGACTGCCATGTGGTCAAATCAGATTGGGCGAAAAAAAGCATACTACATCAAAGAGTTTAACCCGACAAAGGATCATGGTGAAAAAACGTATTTAGGGGCTGCTATTAAAGGGAAAGCGAGGGTGTTAATAGCACAGATGAGGACAGGATCACATCATCTTAGGTGCGAGACCGGTAGATGGAAGTCTCCTAAGGAAACGTGGGAAGAAAGAACCTGCATATTCTGCAATAAGGGGGTGGTTGAGACAGAGCGGCACTTCTTCTTGGATTGCATAGCTTATGAAGACATCCGTAAACAATATGCAAATAGTTTGGGTATGGATGATATGCAGCAGTTATTCGAGGAGGATAAGATCAACCAGACGGCCAGCCTTCTAGTCAAAATCAATAGTAGGAGATCTGATTTAGAAAAAAGCATGAAAGAAAATTAAGTTTGGGTCTTGGTCCCATAGACTGTTTAGTCTCGTGGACGTCATTAAAATCTTTCATTCATTCATTCTTATAATATGGGCGTACCCTTCATGACCCCTTTTTTAAAAACAACTTTCAAGTTATAACCTTAGGCCAAGGGGGGTCAACTGAAAATTATAACACTTATGCCTTTATTCAAATATTTTCACCAAATAAAGTTTGTTTTGAAGACAAAAGCCTGAACATAATCAACTGGGCCAACTGAAAAGATGACTGAGGATAGTTCAACTGCAAACTGCCATAAGTGGTATTTACTAAAAATAGTAAATAACATGAGATGCCACAAAACTCCAAGCCAAGAAACCCTAATTTCTCCTCATTCAGCCTACGGGTCTCCGGAATAGGCTGATGAACTGCAAGGCTAATCACAGATGAGAAGGGGACATTACAGATAGAGGTCACTCACCCACACACTTCGTAGACAGAGCCACCCTCACAGCCAGAGCAACCAAGTACAAAGCCAGCGCCACCAACTCCGCAGATAGCTCGCTCATTGTGAGGCTAGCTCAGCCACCTCCATGGCCAGCTTCACAATCAGCCCAACCAACCTCACGACCAGTTTCACAGATAGTTCATCCAGCTTCATGGCTAACCCACAGAGCACCTCCACGACTAGCATAGAGAGAGACACATCCAAGGGGGCCAAGGGAGGCAAAGTCTAGTGAGGACAAGACAGAGAGGCTCTTTCAAATTAGCCAACCAAACCCTCACAACCCCCTTGGTATGATACAAAGATATTTGAGTGAGTTGCAAGAGATGGCATGGGTCATGTACGACGTGGGGGAGATAGGACAGCAGTTAACCACAAGGCTCGATCCTTTAGTAGTGTAGAAGCCAGAGAGGATCTTGGCCTTTATGCAACAAGGGTGCAAGAGTGAAATTTCTCAGTGTTTCATTTTGCAAGGATGGCCAAGGGTGGAGATCAAGGAGATGTTGGTTACCTAGCAGCCAACTCCACCCACTACAATTAGTAGGCATGGCCACATGCTCGCAGCACTCCATGGTATGGAGAAGAGTTACAAGGATGTGTTCCTTTGATGGCGACGCTAGAGGCGTATCATTGAGGAGGCAACTGAGGCAAGGGAGAGAGCACTGGCACAGGCAGAAAGTAGTAGAGTAGAGAGTTAGCGGATCAAATCCACAAGTCACAAGAGCAACTGGCTCAAGTGACTGTTCTCGAGCATACGAGAGTCACAGCTCTCAAGCAGGTAGTAACCGAGAAGGAGAGATTGTTGGCGGAGCATGATACACAGTTGGGCGAGAAGGAGAGAGTGTTGGTAGAATGTGATGCACAGTTGGCCGAGATAGAGAGACTTCTAGCTAAAAGGGAGGACAAATTGAACGAGGACAAGGAGTTAGAGGGAAGGAGCAGGAGCTCAAGAGGACAAAGGAAAAACTCTCAGAGCCCATGCAGATAGTGAAGACAGCAAAAGAGAGGCAGCTACTTGCCAATCAAAAACTTCAACATCTGCAATAACAATAGTTGACTACCACTACCCCTACATCATCAGTACATCCTAGCGTGCCCTCTCACCCTCATTGATATTTTCTTTTCTGTAGTCCCCATTTTGGTGTTTTATCATCTGGAAGACGACATTCTTTTGTGGGGGGGATGATGTAGTTGGTCGAGAGTGATTATGTTGTTTAGTCAGCCAAATAATGTAACTAAATAAAACTATAATATATGTAGAAAATATTTTATAATTCATGTTACTATTGCGAATTAAGTCCCCGACCATTTTGATTAGTTGTAATGAGTAGTCACGATGGTTGGTGTTCTCAACCACCGTCAGCAACTATATATATATTTTGTTTCGTTGAAAGTTCATTATATTGTAATCGCGACGGTTGGTATTCTCCTTTCATCTTGCTCGCTACTTAGTTCAAATTTGTCTTCTTCAGCACTATCAACATGACTTCAAAATAATGAACTTTCCCTTTACCAAGGCATCTATGTCCTTGTGCCCAAGGTTCTTTGCACGTAAAACAAAGTTTCTTCCTTCTTAACTCTTGTCTGGTTTCTTCATCCAATTTGTTCCTCTTCGGCCATTCCATTGAGAAAGGTTGTTTTACATGGTCTTTTTGGACTGATGACCCCTTTGGTGGCATTTTGTTCTTTGTTGCACTCAAGTCCATATCCCTAGCCTTCTTAATTGCTTCTTGTAGTGTACTAGGGTTGAGGGCTTTGACCCAACCCCTTAGAGGGTCATTAAGCCATCATAAATAGAACAACCAATCTTATTTCAAAAATGTCGGTGACCAACACTAAAAGCCTTTGGAAGTCCACAATATATTCATCAATGGTTCCATATTGCCTTAACTGTTCCAATTCCTTAAAGTGGAGATGAGGATCCTTGTTGTCAAACCTCTCTATTAGCTTCTCCGTGAAATCCACATATGAAGAGATTTGTTCATGGCCCAAGGTGATCATGTCATGGTACCACCATTCATGAGCCACCCCGTCTAGATGCAAGGCAACATATTTGATTGCTTCGTTCTCCGGCATGGGGTTGAGTTGAAAGTAGGTATAAACCTTTCGAACCTAGGCCCATGCTATTGCTTTTCCTGACCCATCAAAATATGGCAAGCTAAGCTTACCAATTTTCCTCCTTAAACCATTGTTATGGTCTCTATTACCCTTATTGGGTAAATGAGTCATTCTCGAGTCCATGTAGTCTTTTAGGGACATATGTGTTTGCAATCCTTCATCTATCCAATCTTGGTGGAACTAATCTTGCAACTCTACCAATGCAGGTTCATTGCCTCCTCCTTGTTCGACTCTAGGAGGGAAAATAGGTACCATGGGTCTAAAACAGGTTGTAGCACGATGATTTGGAGTTCTATTGTTGCTTGAATTGTCTTCATTGACTCCACTATTGCCAACTTGGTTGTTATTGTTGTTTCTATTTATCATGATTTGAGACAAAGTGTCCAATATTGGTGCCATTCGTTGTTGCGTAGTTCTTTGTTCATTAGGGCTCAAAATAATTCCATATCAGGCTGGTGTAGTCAGAATCTCAAAAAGATCAGTTTTGCCCTAATGGGTCCATTCTGCTTTTTCATAAGCATTTCAGGAGCTTCAAAGTCATCAATGGAGGTCAGTCGGCTGCCAGGTGTCAGATTCAATGATCAAGCATCAAACAGAAGACGAAATGATGAACATGCATGCTGAATGAAGAAGGAAGGTGAAATCTACCAGATTTTGACTAAGTCTGCTTGTCATGGGCGCCCCAGGAGAGAATAGGCGCCCATCTTTTTAGGGCACCAAATGATGGAATTAGGGTTTGAGCTCTCAGTCAAAGTTATTCAGAATTCTCTCAGCTCCGCAACCAGTCCGATAGCACAATCAACGGATCATCCAGTCGCCCGAGATTTAGAGCTAAACAAGGAAGATCCAAACAGAAATCAGAATGAAAAATATGAAAATCATGAAAATTTGATTAAGTCTGGGAACTTTGGGCGCCCCTAGTGAAGAAGGGCGACCAACTTTTTGAAGGGGCAAATCCAGCGCTTAGGGTTTGTGTTGGCGTAACAACTAACACCTCTAGAGTAAAAGTTGTTATGAACAGCCTATGTACACTACGCAATGAGTGCTCTTCAAATTAGGAGGGGAAGCTCCCTCGTTGTGCTTTGACAAAAATACTTGCAAAGGGAAATAAGCTAAACTATGTCCTGTCTTTTTGTTTCAGCTGTAGAGGCACAAGGCTTTCTTGAAAGAACTTATACGTTGCAGCTGAGTATTTTCTGGTTTTGCAGATCCACTAACTACAACTAAACTTAATCTATCCAATCTCCTCAGGAAAACAGAGCATGAGGAAACGGAGCAAGGTTTGACTATCTGACGATAAACGAATTCAGATTCTCTACTTGAAGGCAAGGTGGCGCGACTATTATCTCAACCTGAATAAGTTTATTGGGCACAAAACAGATTTAAGAATTTACCATGACAATCTTATGAAACCCTATGTGGCATAACACTTGATCAAAATAGTAAAGACTTCACAAAACAGATTTATCATCACAATCTCACGAAACCCTATGTGGCATAACCCTTGATTATAATGATAAAGATTCACAAAACAGATTTATCACCGTAATTTCTCGAAACCCTATGTGGCATAACGATTGATCACAATGATAAAGATACACAAAACAGATTTATCATCACAATCTCTTGAAACCCTATGTGGCATAACAATTGATCACAATGGTAAAGATGTTCAAAACAGATTTATCTAAACTATGGAAAGAATCCACCATTACAATCTCTTGAAACCCTATGTGGCATAACAATTAATCGTAATAGCGAAGACACATGAACAAATACCAAAAGAGCAATATTGAGGGCAAGGTAGGCGCAGCATATATTTCTCTCTCAAGCAAAAGTTATTTACAAATGAGCAAAAGCTCTTATTTATATACATCAAGGTGTAGGGAACCCTAAAATCACCTTGAGTCATCTACAGCCTTGCAATGCATGCAAGATTTGCTCCAAACCCTAATGAAGTAAACTATACAGTCAACTGGAAAACTACCATCAGTTAACTGAAACATCTAATCTAAAAATGGACAATTGTGCGAGCATGCACGCCCTTATTGAAAGCGAGCTAACTGGAAGACTATCATCGGCCAACGAAACCCTAAATAAACCTAAGTGTAAAATCTGATCTCCTAATAGATATGCATGAGGTGAGACGTTCCATTAACTTGAAAGGGTAACACCAAGTTAACTCCTGTGTATAATGTCTATCCTGAGAAGTGGAAACTGAAGTCTACTGGTCGTGATCTCGAGCAATCAATCCCTCAACGAGATTGTTAACTGTATCACTATCTGGAGCTATGAGACTCTGACGAAGAATACTATGTCGATGCAACATATCCTCACCAACAGTAGTGGATCCGAGACCGGTTCCTTACCTCGCCTCATCGAATACCGCCGACATGATCAGAAGCCGAAAATCTATGTTCAACGGCTCCCCCATCAAAATGGTATGAATGAGCCGCTGTTCGAATCGAACGCCGTAAGCTCAACATAGGCAATTCACCGATCCGATATAATTCAAGATGTTGTAAGCCAGCTACTAGAGTCCTTACAAACCGAGGCACTAGCGACGCGGTTTCTCTACTCTCACCAACTCGATGCCAACTCCGTCTTCTATCTTACCTTGAAAACCAACCGTGGTTTCAAGAGTAGAGATAGCCTCTCGTGTCTCCTCGACTGGATCGTGATCATACCACACCTCGTGAGCAATCATAACTTCGCCCCCGGGTTTGTTAATAGCCATATCCCGCTTCCTCATCCCGAAGATGACACGGAAAGCCTCGCATTGCACTTAACCCATTTGCCAAGCTGATACCAACTGTAAGCATAGCACGGCCTCTAGCAACGAACTCCTCCTCCCACTCATCCAAACGCTTGCCATATGCAACCAAGTGATTGAGTTGACTTTGCTCTGCTGGAGGCTCAAGCATCGGCGGGAGTGTGTTAATGGCATTGGGTCTATGTACAAGGCTAGAAATATACTGACGAAGCTGTCTGATTTCAGCCTTGAGGGCTGCCTTATCCTCTCCGTCCTTTAGTATTCTATCCCTGGCACTATCTGTAGCAACTTGTAGAAGATCAACCTGAGTCTGACGTGTGCTACGACCAAGGTTAACTGAGATAACCTCGAAATCCTGAGATTCCAATTCAGCCAAGTTCTTTCCCTGTGGAGGTACGGCAGTTTCAATGACAATCTCAATATCAGCGTTTCTCTCTACATGAACCATGTTCTTAACTCTCTTGTCTGGCGCATCCTGGTAAATGTCGTCAAAATCAGAATGATTGAGAACATAGGATGGCTGCCTCCCTTTCCTTCCTAGCTGAGCTTCGATCCAAGATTGATCTCGGCTAATGCTACTAGAAGGGTCGGTACTAGCAACAGGAGGTACTAATGAGAGTGAGTGTGTAGAAGACCCACTGCGAGGTGGAGAGTCTAAATCCAATTCGATGTGAATTGGGACTGGTGACGGCTCTGGAACTGATGTAAGAACTTGAGGCTGAACCTCAGGTACTGGCGGGCTCTGAACTGGCCTCTGAACTGGCTCTGTGATAGGGTGTCTGTCAGGCTCCGTGTGTGTAACAGTGGTAAGCGCCTTGCCCTTTGATTTGTTTGGCACTTCTACTTTCTTAGGAGGATTACTCCTCTTCTTTTGTTTAGGTTTTGACGAGGAAGGTAGCGAAGGATTCACCTCTACTGGCGGCTCTGCTCTGGGAACACTTACCCTCCTTGTCTTCTTGCTGTCGAGGTAAAGTATACTGTTTTGGATAACTCTACTTGACCTCTCCTTGACCGTTGCGTATTCCTTGGCGTACCAATCAACTGCTGGCAATGGTTGTGTATCGACCTGTTCTCTGAAAAACTGAGGAAGAACCTCTCCCTCATCATCTGATAAACCTCCCACATCCTCTGACAAGAAAACAGAAATTTGTGAGAGAGAGAAGCGGCCGTAACTGCGTCTGCGAACCTCGAAGTCATCTGCACAATTTGCCCAGTAATCCTCCATAGAAGGTTCGTGATATGTGCCTCCAGCAAGGCGAGCTGTATAATGACCTGAAAGATCATAGGCACGTGCTTCAACAAGATACTTAAGATGATATTTCTCAAGTTCTTGTCCTGCGATCTTAGCATCAATTGCCGACTTGCACCAATACATTCCAAATTGAAAAGGAAAGTTGAGAGATGGTCTGTGCCTGCGGCGTAGAAGACAATGAACATCATGCATCTGTCTCAAGAACTCCTGAAAGATTGTCTTATCCAAAGGATAACGTGGAAGCATAGCTGGATTTCTTGTAAAGCCGTACACTTGGATGTAGGTGTATGTTGGGAACTGAATAAACCAATCCGCCCATCCATCCATCACTGCCCTAGCAACTGCCGAGATACGAACATGCAACTCCCGGTCCAAGTTTCTCACTGTATAAGTCAGAAAAGTCTCGTGAACACGCTTGAAATGATGTTTAGCTCTCGTGAACTCAAGCTGATCATAATACTGATAGACTTTCTTAACACTGAGAATGCCCACGGTGTTTAGTCCTCGGAACTGACCCTGATAAGCGATCAAGTACACGAGATATGAACACATATGAAACTCATGAGCAACCATGAAACCGGTGATTTGTCTGTGGAGAATATCGCTGATGAAGGATGCCCAGTCATAATGCTCCTGCCCAGAAATGATGCGACCAATAATGTAATACATCCAAGGCTGGAAAACATTCGCATGTGCTTGACCTGAGACACGGTCGAGTGTGATTAGAATCGCGTACTCATCCTTGTATTCACCACGACCCACATTGTTTGGCAATCCGTTTCTTGCTTGTTTTAACCATCTTTCTGCCATCTTCTTGACATTTGTCCACATCAGCATCAAATGCCTGCGCACACTGCTCCATAGAAACGACTAGACTGTTCTGGTGTTGAGGAATGCCAAAACTTCTTTCGATGTCCAAAGGTTTGAGACTGCAAATGACCCATCCGTCAACTGACACTATTTCATGAGTAGTAGAATTGTAATGCTTAATACAAGCCATCACGAATTCAATACAGTGAACAGAGATAGGTATGGAAGCGGCCTCTAGTAAACCAGATTGCTCAATATTCTAAATGATTGAACTTCTGATCTTGACCGGATCTAGCACTGCCTCTGGCAATACTTTGTGAAGGTCTGTCTCCACCAACCTGAGAAAATCATGAGTAAGGACGGTTTTGGTCCTGTATTCGAGCTGAGTGAACTACATTCTGAAAAACTCACCTGTTGACTGTGAACTTGACTATGTTCTGACAAGATTTTTGGAAGCTAAAAATAGCCTGCGAGAGTTAAAAATAGCCTTTCGAAGAATTATTTTCAGCGAAAAATCCGAGATATGGGTTTTGTCCAGAAAAGGATTCTAAGACAACCCAAAACATCAAATTTGCAAAAATTCAACTTCTACTCGATCATACAAAGACTTTTCACTTGAGAAAATTAGTAACTCGAGAACGAACGTTCTGAAGTTAAAAATTCATGAAAAATCAAACGCACAAATTTAACTCGAGGAAATTATATGAGAATGATCCAGATACTGAGACTTGTAGAATTCGCCAATTTCAGGAACATGCAAATTGTATTTTGAGAGAAATCTGAGACTGAAGGATGAAAAAGACGTTTTTATGATGTCCTTTTTCTGTGAAAATCGCCCAAGATTTCTTTAGATTACTGACAATTGTGAACTTTGATCTGCAAAAAGATATGTTAGGAAAAATCGCCTCTGGAAATTGATGTAGATTTTGCCTTTGAACTGGAAGAATTCGCCTTTATTTGAAAATCACGAATTTTCCTCTTGAAATTTGCACCTTTGTTCTGGAGAATTTCGAATTTCCTTTTGAAGAAAATACGAATTGCAATGAAATTTTGAGAATCCGCCTTTGACCTTTGAAGGATTGCGAATTGATATTGAAGTTGCACCTTTGAAATTGATAAAACCACGAACTTCGTTTGAATTTTGCGCCTTTGTGAAGAAAACCACGAATTTGCCTTTGCCTTAAGAAAATACGAATTCCTATGAGTTTTGAGAATTCGCCCTTTTGATATGAAATTTGCCTTTGAATATTGAAGGATTGCGAATTTCTTAAGGAAAACGCCTTTGAAACTTTGAAACTTATGAATTTCCCTTGAAGATGCGCGCCCCCATTCCTTCTTGAAGAAATACGAATTGCTTTGAAGTTTGCTTTGAAAATTAATAAAATTCGATTTCCCTTTGAAGATAGGAATTTACTTTGAAAAATACGAATTTCTCCTAAGATTGAATTTCTCTTGAGAAATACGAATTTCTTTTGAAAGCTCTGTGAATAACAATGAAGATGACGCCATGTTTAAATAAGAAGAAATTCGCACCAATTGGTAACTGCAAGAATTCAAAACCCTGACAAGAATAGATCTCTGATTGGTTGCCTTTCAGTTCCACTGCCACTGACTGGAAGTTCGAATTTGAATAAATATAATAAAATATTTATTATTATGCAAAATAGCAAAAGGCGCCAAAAATAGAAAATCGCCATTTTATGCTAAAATTGCAAATATCTTGAACTTCAGTTGACAATTTTGTTGAAGTCTTAGGATTCACCGTCGGGCTTCACCGATTCCGAAAAGTCATTTCTTGAGCTTATAGGCGTTCATTTGCTCAAGATACTTCACTTTTTATTAACTCCCTATTTTATAGCTGACTGCATAGTAACAACTGACCATCTTCGACACTGATTTTTGAATGACTGAGAGATGCTAAGACTGATCTGGAAAATTCATCGGAAAGCCTACTGAACAAGGAAGAAATGTCTGCTGGGAGACACAACTGCAAAATCCATTGTTTAACACCTTGAAAAATTAGGCGCCTCTAATTAAATTCATTTACGGGTTCCAGACTTAGCCATTTTCCTAAACTGCCATCTGACACTTCAAACGGCTGCTGACGGCGAATGGTGAACCCTGCTAACAAGAAATAAAGCTCACTGCATGCCTGGAGACATTCTGCATCCAACGACTGTACACATGACCTCTGAAAAGTTCATTAAGGGCCTCAAAAGTAAAAGCGCCCCTGGCTCTTAGATGCATTGAGGTCATTTCGACGAAAATTGAACTTTCACCCAAGTACCCTACTTTGATCTCTGATATCTGGAGCTGGGATGACCCGATTCAGGCACTATCTGTTTTAACGGACAGCCAGAAGGGCCCACAAGAGAAGTCTTTGGAGGTGATGAAGCAAGAAAACTGCTTTTAAGACCTCAAAAACTCCAGTGCGTATTTTATTTAAAATTACCGTTCCAGACGGCCATTTTCCGGATATCCTCACTTTTCAGCATTGCACCAAAGACCTCGCACGTACGAGCGACTGCCAAATCCCGAAGGCTGACGGCTAGGCTCGTTGGATAGATAAAATGATTACACTCAAAAGCCGTGAAGACTTCGAACGCAAACGAACTCATTTGACAGGCCTAAAGGCTAGGCGCCTTTGGACTGTGGAAATACACTGCAAATTGTTTGTTGGTCCGCCCGTGAAATTACGTGCTTGGTAGAACTTCCGCCACGATCACCTGAAACGTCGAATCGACAAGCAGGATGATGCATTGTGGAGCTAGGCTAGAGTAGTACTAATGTTAGGAAGACTTCGTCTGCAGATTTTGGCATCTGAAGGGTCCTTTAAACCAGCGCCCTTGGGCTGTACTTACACTGGGAATCAACGGAGAGGCTCAGAAACATGAAAACTCCATTATAAGCTGATCTTCAGACGACTGCTGCCGGAGTTCTGAAACTCGGATGACTGCGTTTGATATCTTGTTGGATGAGCAGACTAATTGTGAACAAATTGACTGTATCAGCTATCAGAAATGCCAAGATTTACCCCCTCCTTAAGATGGGCGCCCTCAAGCTAGAGGTGCGCTTTTGCCTGAAAAAGACAAAATTCTCATATCTGGAACTTTGGGGATTTCAACTTCTGACGCTGTTTGCCGGAGCTGTGGGTCTCGGAAAGCTTCGCTGGATAGCTTATCGGATAGCCAGACCAATTCTGAAGAGATTGACTGGATGCTTAAACACTTTCAGCAAGATCTTAACCTTCAAAAAGTTGGGCGCCCCTGGGCTATAGTTGCGCTTTTGTGCTTTTTCTTGATAAATCTTCATAATTTAAGCACTAAAAACTCTGTCTCGCTCATTGAAATGACCGTGTGCAACATGAAATGGTGTCGTGAGATGTCCCTCCATCGTGAAAAGCTCCATTCTGAGTCTCTGCTTCAGGTTCTGATCAATATAACTGACTTTGACTGACAAACTATTGACAAAAACTCCATGCTTGATATTGCCCAAAACTATATTTTACATCATTTTAGCAAAATTTAGACTCTTTTATGCAAAATGCCTTGATGAAGCAAAAAATTTGGTTTGGGTACAACAGTTTGCTAAAGTGCTCAATCTCTAGAATTCAGTCTGCTTCGCAATGAATATCTTTGTCCGGGCATCCAAATAGTTATCCTCTAGCAAATTCAGATCAAAGGTGAGGGTATAGAATAAAGGTTTCAAACTTTGAAAGATGGAAAGCGAAAAATGGCCAAGTCTGGATGGTTTGAGCGCCCCAGAAGGAAATAGGCGCCCTTGATTTTGAGGGCTTAAAAATTTGCCAATAGAACCACTAGCGTGATTTCATGAGATTTGAACAGGCTTTCCAACGGGAGTATCAGCTCATCAATCCGAGTTGGCGGTCGTCAGATGCAGGAGGCGAAACAAAGGGTGAAACAAGAACTTAAATGCTGAAGTCAAAAGCAAGGTGAAAATTTATGAAAATGACTAAGTATAGTAAAGTTGGGCGCCCCCAGCCAAGAAGGGCGCCCAAAGTTTTGAAGCTTCAAATGATGGAATTTACCTATGCAGCCTCCAAGATCACTTCGTCAGTTTCAGCCAAGCTATCCAGTGAACCTGTCAGCCAGTCGATCCGATCAGCGTAGCTCCCGGAATCAAGATTTCATCAGAAGATCAAAGGGAAATGAAAAACTTGAAAATCATACAAAAATGGCTAACACTGTGAAAGTTCGGAGCCCCTAGAGGAAATAGGCTCCCATGAATTTGAAGGTCAAAACGAAGTTTTTCGTCAAAGGTGCCTCGAGAACAATCTTCTAAGAATCAGTCAGGCTACGCGATGAATCATCCAGCTCGTTCATCGGATCAGTCCGGAAGCTGGAGATCAGGATTAAACCAAGGGTCAAAATGGAAGAAAAAGTTGAAAAACTGAAGAAAAATGGTTGAGTCTGGTGAAGAAGGGCGCCCCTGGTGAAGAAGGGCGCCCAAGCTTTTGGAGGTCAAAATGAAGTCTTTAGCCAAGGTTGTCTCCAGATGATCTCTTCAGAAACAATCAGGCTCCGTGACAGATCATTCTGTCGGATCACAACATTCACCGAGCTCCCGAAAATCGAGATTGAACAGAGGATGAAACTCAAGCAAAAAAAAATTGAAAATAGTGAAGAAAATGGCTAAGTATGGAGAAGAAAAGCTCCCCAAGAAGAGATTGGCTCCCAAGAAGCCATGCCTTAGCCAAATTTTCAGAATGTCAAAATTTCATAGAGAAGGAAAATGTCTAAATTCAATGCACAAGCTGAGGCTAGGGTTTGAAGCTGTGTAGCCGGTTCGCCTGGTTCTAGGCTCGGTCTTGGTCCGAGTTCGCACTGGGTTCGGGTCCTGGTCCGGTCCCTCTATGGGTTCGACCAGGGTCCTTGCATTTGAGGCTTGGTTCACCGGTGAAGAACCCAGGCGAACCCGAGCAGAACCCGGGCGAACCCAAAGCGAACCCAAGGAGAACCCACGCGTCTGGGCGGCCAAAAAGCATTTTTTTCTGTATTTTTTTAATATTTCCTTCACTTTGACTTTGACCCATGCCCATGGGAACCCTAAAAGTGACCTTTAAAACAAATTAAACACCTAAACTACCTCATTTTCATTCATTTGTTTTGCAAACAAGCATTTTCATTCCAAGAGGCTGAGTTCTTATTTTAACTTGTTGGATTGACAAAAGGAGTTGAATATTGATTGTTGAAGCTTCTACAAACGATTGCATTGCCATTCCTATAGATTTGCAAGTGTTCATTGGCTGCCACAAAGATTGTTGAAGAATATTTTTGCAAAGAGGTAAGTTTTTCTCATTTTTTTTTTTTTTCATTCTTTTTTTTGTTTTACAAACAGAAACTTTGTTTTTCTTTTTTTTTTTTTCTGTTCTTCTATGAATGTATACATTGTGCAAGATTCAAAAGAGCTAGGTTTTAATTTTTAAAAAATTATTATATTTTGTTTTCATTCAAATTTTGAATGTGTTGTTTGCAAAACAAATTGCCATAGGAATCACAATGTCAATGGGTTCTACCTCCGGCTCCGTAGCTAAACCAAACCCAAAGTTCAAAACAAGTGCAAATTCTCCTCTATGGCAGTATGTTGAAATGATAAGACAGATTCCAGGTGGTGGTGGTTATGTTTGGAAATGCAGTGGGTGTGAAGTTACATATTCTAGTTCATACCATAGGGTGAAAGCACATTTGTGTGGCATAACTGGAAAAGGCATCTCACCTTGCCCTGGAAAGAAAGATGCCCCTATTCAACCTGAGACAATTGCAAAATACATTATGGAGCAAGAAGCAGCAGATCAACGGGAAGCCCAAAAAGGAAATCACCCTTTGTTAAAAAAAAAATCAAAGGGAATGCAGCCCCCATCTAATCCCAATCCCAATATTGTGGTAGAAGACCACCCATTTATGGCCATTCCAAATCTTCAAGCTCAAAGTGCACAACCTTTTGCAAACAAGAGAGCAAAGGGACCTTTGGAAGTTGCATTTCAAAATGAGAGTCGAGCCCTTGCCGACCAATGTGTAGCAAGATGCATATATGCCAATGGACTATCTTTTAATGTTGTTCGTTCTCCATATTGGAAAGAGATGTTGAGAACGGTTAATGAAGCTCCAAAAGGGTACAAGGGCCCGGGTTATGAGAAGGTGCGTAGCACTTTATTGGAAAAGGAGGTTGAGTTGGTTGAAGATGCATTGAAGCCTATAAGAGATTCATGGGTTGAGACAGGTGTGTCCATTGTTTCAGATGGTTGGAAGGACTCAAAAAATCGGCCTTTGATCAATGTCATAGCGGTGTCCCCTAAAGGGGCAATGTTTTTGAAAGCCGTGGATTGTGAGGGGCAAGTAAAAGATGGGCAATTTATTGCTAATATTCTTATTGCAGCCATTGAGCAAGTGGGAGCCCGCAACGTTGTTCAAGTTGTAACGGACAACGCGAAGAATTGTAGAGCTGCAGGGTTGTTGGTTGAGGAAAGATATTCACATATCTTTTGGACACCTTGTGCGGTCCATTCACTCAATCTTATGCTGCAAAAGATTGGGAATAAAATTGAATGGATCAAACAATTGTATACTGAGGTTGAGGACATTCAGATGTTCGTCACCAACCACCACTTGTCTCAAGGGATCTTTAGAACATTTTCATAATTGGAGCTATTGAAGGTAAGAGAAGTAATATTTACATTTGTCATTTTCTGATTTTCATAATTTGATTGTGCAATCTAATTTAAATTATTCTTTAAAGATTATTTTTAAATTTTAATTATTTTTTTTAATTTGCAATAGGTTGCAGAAACCCGCTTTGCCTCTAATACAATCGTCTTGAGACGACTTGTGAAAGTTAGGCAAGCACTTTCTAGCATGGTGATTAGCACCAATTGGTCTATATGGAGGCAAAGCAGCACTGAAAGAGCAACAAGAATTAGAAGCATGATATTAGATGACTCATGGTGGGATCGTTTGGAGTATCTCCTTAGCTTCACCGAGCCCATTTTGAGTATGATTCACTATACTGACATGGACAAGCCATGCATTGGACAAATATATGATGGTATAGACTCAATGCTTGAGAAGATCAAGTGCACCATAAATGCAAGAGAGCAAGACCCTGAAGAGACTTTCTTCAAACAAGTGCATACAATTGTTGAAGAAAGATGGAACAAAATGACAACTCCATTACACCTTCTTGCCTTTGCATTGACTCCAAAATACTACAGCTCTCAGGTTCTTTCACAACCAGGAAGGCTTCCTCCATATAGAGATTTAGAAGTGGTTGAAGGGTACAAGGCAGCATTTGTGAGACTCTTCCCTGATCGAGATTTGCGGAGTGTAGTCACGGATGAGTTCACTAATTTTGTGCACTCAAATCATCTAGATGTTGATGCCTCCCGTGATAGGTTCTTAAAGGATGTTCATTCTTGGTGGTACTTCCATGGACAATACTTCCAAAATTTGCAGCCCCTTGCAATCAAAATTTTATCACAAGTAAGTTTAATAAATTTTAAATTTTCATATTTTAGTTTTAAAAGTTTCATAATTCCATTTATAAATTTTTAATTGTTTACTTTGTCTTCATAGGTTGCTAGTTCATCCACATCTGAGAGGAATTGGAGCACATATTCTTTCATCCACTCAGTAAAGCGCAATAAATTGCTGTCAAAAAAAGCGGAGAACTTAGTATATGTGCATTCCAACTTGCGTCTCCTTTCACACAAACAACCTAACTACAAGGAAGGGGAGACGAAGTTGTGGGATATAGTGCCAGAGGATACTGACTTGGATGCTTGCAGTTCCCAACATATTGCATATGAGGATTTGGATATCCAACAGGAGCATGGGCACAATAGTACTACTAGTGATGGTGCCATTGGCACTACTTGTGATTCATCTAGTCTTCCTACTTCATCTAATGTCAATGTTGACATTGATATGGATGATTTAGAGAATCCATATGATGATTAAAACTTTAAAAGTGTTGTAATATTGAACTTGAAGTTTGAACAATGAATATTTATCATGCATGTTTTAAATGACATTCAAGTTTATGGTGGTTTTGTTGTTTATATGATGTTATCAATTATGTGATATTCTAATCCTAATTCATGCTTCTAGGCTGCATATATATATATATATATATATATATATATATATATATATATATATATTTATTTTTATTTTTTTTTACATGTTTTTGTAATTTGTACTAATGAACCCAAGACGAACCGAACCCACCCCCCAAAAAATTTTGCCGAACCGGCGAACCGAACGCCTGAACCCGAACCGGCTACTTAGGTTTGAAGGATTGAAAGCAAAAGAAAGCAGATTTTCTCATCCTCAAACTTATTTAAGGCATTCTTGTCCTTCATTCTTCACAATTTCTTGCAGGTGGCAAAGAGGAGCAGCAAACAAAGTGTTTCATTTCAAGATTCTCAAGCTCAAGGTTGCTGATTTTCATGAATAATTTTCAGACCAGCAATATAAACCCTTCCTTTTTCACGCTTTTTCCATCCAAAAGATTAAATTTTTCAAGGAGAAGATCAAGGATTTCAATTTTCAGCCTTTTGGGTCTACTCATCTCATTCTTCTGAAGAATTTTTGGAGAAATTCATCAAGTTGCAGCAGCTACTTTTTCCTTGCATGTCAGTGAAATCTTTAGAGTTTGCAAATTTTGATCATCTAGGTCCTCTCAAAACAGTCTTCTGAAGAAAACCCATATCACAGCTTTTTCAAAAAAAATTCAAATTCTAGGGTTGGCTGCTTTTTCGATTAGCCATCAATGTTTTTCAAATCTGATCAACTGGGTCCATTTCTAATTGTATTTTGAACAAAACCCAGGTGCCAGCTTTTTCGGTGAAAAATTGAAGAAATTAGGGTTTGCTGCTTTTTCAGTCAAAATTCAAAATTTTCAAAAACGGACGATTTGGGTTGTCTTGCAACGAAATTCTGAGCAAAACCCATATCTCAGAAAAATTTCCAAAATTTGTCCGTTTGAGGCCCAAAAACCAACATTCTAAAAATAGAAAGTTGCTCAAAACTTGTCTAAACATAGGCGAGTTTATAGTCATTCTTCAAGGTTTTCAATATGGAATACACTCCCCTCGAGTTTAAGACCAAATCACCACTATATCAAAACTTCAACTCAGTTGAAGAACACGAAGAGGTGTGATATAAGAAAAAGGAAAGGTATCAAAAAAGAGTTGTGCAATACTCTTCTGTTGGAAATTAAGAGAAGAGTCAAAAGCATAAAGTTGCAGAGCCGCCAAGTTATCAATTAGTGAGTCATCTTTTCGGGCAGCGATGTTTTTTAAGAATAGAACTCATAAAGCGACTGAAGAAGTGAAGGATTCTCTAAGTTTGATCATAGAAGGCGAGGAGATCTTGAAGAATCGGAATATTGCCTTAGAAAATACCAATGCACCTGACCGAGACACAGTTTCCTGCTTTTTAGCGGATATGATTGAGATTTAAAGCGGCTTTCATCTAGAAGCTTTCTTTCCACTTTCTTTCTATTCTTGGAACGATTCTTATCCATTCTTTGAACAAGAGAAAGAAGATAAATGTAATAGTTGGCGTTTCCCGCTTTTTCTGCTTTCTTAGGTGTTAGATGTTATCTTCTTTCTAGATTTAGAAATAAAGCTTGCTTGTTGAGCAAGCCCTAGATTGTGAAAGCAAGGAGATTTTAGGGTTCCCTACTCCTCTGCTTGCCTATAAATAAGAGCCTTTGCTCATTAGTTTTCTTTAACGGTTAGTGTGATAGAAAATTGTTGAGTCTCTTTTAGCCAACAAGTAGTTGTTGTAATCGATGTCCGTTTTGTGTAAGAACAAGTTTGCAAGCCTCTTTAGCTGCAAGTTCTTGTTCCGTGCATGTGTTTAGTGTAATCTTTGTTCCAGAAGTTTGAGAAATAAAATCATGAGCCTCCTTTGCCTTGGTATAACGTCTCAAATTTCCGTTTATTGTGGTATGCTTTGTGATCTTAATTTCAGCCTACATTGAAGTGTGTAGATGTATGTTGAGAAAGAGTTCTCTTAAGCCTTCGTCATAGAATCAACCTTGTTTATTTATAGTTTCTCTTGCTCTGCATATTACTTGAGAAGTTAGAAACGTCTTTAGCTTAAGTTAGTCGTAGTTGAAATTCTTAAATCAGAAAATCTCAGCTGCGGCGTTTGTGTTTTGTAAACCTTGTGCTCTAGCTGATCAAAAAGATAGGCAACTTAGCTTTTAGTTTACTTTCTTTTAACACCATCAGCAAGAGGGAGCTTCCCCTCCTAATTTGAAGAGCAGTTTATCTGTGCATAGCTGTCCGTTTCAAATCCGCATTCCAGAGGTGCAAATTTAAATGCCAACAACATTAAATAATTATATAAATTTAAATTATTAAAAAATAATATTTAAATTTAATTAATCTGGGCCGCCTTGCTTTCAAGAGGCTTATCCTTCAGTATTTATATTGGTTCGTCTATGCTAAGGATCATGATGGAAATGGAGTTGTGAAACAGGACTTGCAGGGACGTAGCCCTCTGTCAGTCAAGCTAGGTGGGACGTAGCCCTCACCCAACATCGCAGCTCTCTCCACAACATTCGTCAATTCTTCCCAACTCTCAGTTTGAGTTTGCAGACGAAGGTCAACTTGGGTAGAATCTCTACCAGACACATAATTTGGATTGCTCATACTCATTTAGCCCATTGAGACGGCTTGTGTTGCCAGCAATTCATGGCAGACTCATCCTGATACTCTTGCGTTGACATTTTGGCATCCCCAGCATTGTTCGATTTTGTCCAAAGGAGTGAGGTACCACACCACCGTGAATAGGAGTATGCCCGAGAAAGTCGTCTCTCTGATTACAATCGAGAAACCCCATCATAAGGTCGCGAATCTGTATCTAGTTGGTTGTCAAACTTGAAGGCAGGTCCAACTCTTGTTATAACCATATCTACACACCGCACTCTCAGAACTAGACGTGTGACACTTAATCCTCACAAGTTGGCATGTTAACAGACTAAGTTCTGGAGCGGACATCATCATTGACACAGGTCTATTCTTCTCAGTGTTGTATTGTGATTCTGCTCTTTCCTTATTTGAGTGGGATTATTTGCGGATGTATTGCAATATCAAATTGATCTTTGAGTAGCATAAACACATATATCTATATATCTTCTATTTCTTTTTGAGTAATTGTGAGTTTAAACTGAGCAAGTCAATCGCTAATGTCTCACTCTTATCTAATGGGATATTTATGTGAATTGTTTGAATTACTATGAGTCGTCAATTATTGCTATCGATTGGAGTAATTCAATTACTTCCATCCATCTCTTTGTAATAAACCGCTATTGTTGTTTATTCTATTCTGAATGAACATTACTATCTTTGTGTGCAGAATGAGATTGTTATGACCTAGGTGTGTGATCATCATCTAAAAGCAATATTAACCACTTTTCTATGTACGATCTGAGCTGGGTGTATCATAGTGGTATTAGAGCCTTGATCCTGCCAAACTATGGATCCATTTGTGGAAAGAATTTGGTGAAAGAGCATGGATTGGTGATTGAAGCTCCAACCTCAGATAAAAGACATAAATCTTGTTCAAGAATAGTATCAGACGGAAGCTTCCAAAATCTTGGACTAATACCAAAGCTTGTCAGATCATGCAAAGGCTTGTATTCCCCTTGATGTGTACTTGAGGGCACATGAGTCCTACTACTCCCACAAAAGAGGACTATATGACTACATAAGATGAAAGAAGAAAGAGGAGGAAGATTCAGAAATTGCCAAGGAAAGGATTAAAGAGCCGGAGCCAATAGAATCATTTTTGAAACAAGAAGAGCCCAAGGTGATGGAACTTGAGCCAAACGTACAAGAGGAGGAAGCCGTAGAATTGATTGTGTCCCTTGAAGACATTGAAGTGAAGCAGAAAGAAGGATAAGAGTTTCAAGCTATCAAACAGGACACCTCAACGATAGAAGATAGTAATGTGTAGGAAACACCTACCCAAATTCAAGGTATGGAGATAAATGCATCATGTGATTACGATGATTCACATCGTATGGGACCATACAACACTATGCAACACGTTAGATGTGATAATGTGATTGGGTTGTTTGAGATTGAGTGCCACGAAAAAGAATCGCAAGTCTATCAAGGAAACCCCATGATTATGCACTCTGATTACATGGAGGTGGGCCAAGAAACATTTACACTCCCTTGTTGCAAGATTGATCAGATCATTGATGGAGTTTGGATTGATGAAGTGCCTCACAGGATGCTGCTAAAGGGAAGTGATGCTAGCGACAATTATATCAAGGTAGCACAACAGAGGGATGAAGCAACGACTTGGAAATTCATATGGGATCTTGGTATTTTGTTTTGGCCATACAGGTGTAGAAGACAATTGGTTTGGTATACGAGTTTGAATTTCTTGAGGGCAAGCAATTTCCAAGATGGGAGGACTGTCATGCCCACAATTTTAATGGGGACCAAATTCAAATTTTGGTGGGAATAATAGAGTATCTTAACTCTAATTAAATTTAATATATATTTCAATTATATTAAATAATAATTAATATTAAATAATAATGTAAATTTAAATTATTAAAAATAATATTTAAATTTAATTAATCTGGTCCGACTTGCTTTCAGGAGGTTTATCCTTTAGTATTTATGTTGGTTCGACTGTGCTAAGGATCATGATGGAAATGGAGTTGTGAAATAGGACTTGTAGGAACGTAGCCCTCTATTAGTCGAGCTAGGTGGGACATAGCCCTCACCCAGCATCGCAGCCCTCTCCACAGCATTCATCAATTCTTCCCAACTCTTAGTTTGAGTTTGCAGACGGAGGTCAACCTAGGCAAAATCTCTACCAAACACATAATTTGGATCGCTCATACTCATTCAGCCCATTGAGACGGCTTGTGTTGCCAATGATTCATGGCAGACTCATACTGATACTCTTGTGTTGACATTTTGGCATCCCCAACATTGTTCAATTCTATCCAAAGGAGTGAGGTACCACACCACCGTGAATAGGAGTATGCCCAAGAAATTTGTCTCTCTGATTGCAATCGAGAGACTTGTTGGTGTACGTTTTATCATCCACCGAACACACAGAATAAAATGTCCAGAGACACTCTATCCTCTCTTGAAAAACCACTGCGTATGCTAAGATTGCGAGAAGATCATATGGCGATTCCAAGGTTTCTTTTGTCAGGTCTTGATGTATGGATAAGCTCAATGGCCGTTGTGATTTGCTGGTAATAAACAAGGGGACTTACGTTAAAGAAATTTTCACAAGTTTGGGACTTAGGCGGATTTATCATTAAAGGCTCTCTTCAATTAGGACTTCAATTTGGATCTCAAAAAAAATAGCAAAAAGATAAGGGTTTAGGGGGATCTATTCTACGCCTAAGAATTTAAGAGACAGTAAAGATCCGGTGAAAGGAATAACCACACTTTGTTTCGCCTCCCTAGGACAACTTACACAAAGTGGGTGCAATCTTCAAGGGGTGTGATAATGATTTTCAAGCCTCGAATGAGACTGAAGTTAAGCTTCCACAATTATAAGCTTAGGCTAACTTTACGCATCGAATGCAAATCATCCATTCGAAGAAAGTATGAGCAATACTTCACCATTGAATCTATACAATCAATCTCTCATTCACTTAACCAATATTCAAAAGCAAATTCTACTTAACTTAATGCTAACTTTAATCTATGGCGGAAGAAGATATGCAACCTCGCTTACTATTTGACAATAAAAGTTATTCAAAGCAAATCATGCATAAGAGCTTTTATTATCGGAAATAGTCTCAATGCAACAATCTCATATACTGTCTCCACACCATGAAAGTGAGAGATCAGCAGTTTAAATAGAGTTTCAAAAATCAAATGAAGGGCCGAGATTAAAACAATATCGACGGCCAAGATTATTACAACTCAACCCTAATTAGGGTTGCCCAAAATAACATGAGTTATCAATCAGTAAACAGGTAGTAAAGTGGCAGTGAAGTGGCAGTTGAAGCTATCATCAAGGAGAGGCGTCCCTATCTGCTTGGTCAGCATTGCACTCGACGAACCTGGACACGACTGCGACAACCTCCTCCATCGTGACAGGTGGCAGCATGCTAATCCGGAATTCTAATCCATCCAAGTTCTCAGCACACTTGGCGAATGTGCTTGCCCAATCCGCCTCCTGCTTCACAAAATCATTCTGGATGGTCAAGAGACTCGCCACTCTCGTGAAGTCTCGTATCAGAATTGGTCCAGTAGTTGAGAAGAAAACCTCCTGAACCTTACATTTCAACCTCTCCAGCTGCATGTCATTTTCTCAGACAATCTCACGGTCGAACACCTCTGCAGCTGTCATATGAATTTTCTCCCGGATTTCTTTTACCTGCTCCGCAATTTTGAGCCCATCTGCCTTTGCCTTCTCCAGAATTTCTCTCCGTATAGTCACTGCCCAAACCAATGGTGAAAATCATATGCTGCTCATACAGCAATCACCCTTCTTTCAACCAACTCCTCTCTTGGAGTGCCCTTCAGGACCCTAAGGCTTGGAATAAGCCTCTCCTGCATATCTGGAATACATTCCCATGTCTCTGCCATATCAACAAGTCTGGAAAGAAAAGAAGAGGTTTTCCCATAGGCAAGTGCCAGTTTCTCCATGAACGAGGCTGCCTCAGTGCCTTCACTTGTCATCCATTCCTGAGCCTCCTTGGCTGTGACCATCCCATGCTCTTCATCCTTGGCTATTTCCTGTGAGGGATTAAGGAGAGGGGGAGCTGCCTAATCACCCTGATTAAGTGGCTGGGTCAGATGCCATATGTATTCCTTCAGGCATTCAACTTCCCTTTTATACTCCTTTTTCGCCACTTCTTTTTCCAGTCTCGCTTTGACAGTTGAGACGGAATTGTCTAGTTCCTCCACTTCCTGACCTTTTGTGGTTGGGCCAAGATCTATGGTGGTTATGGCGTACTCTTGAGGAGTGATCTCATCATGTGGCTTGTCCACTGTCGGTACTGCGACGTGCATGGAACGACTGCCTGCCTCGTCCCGCTGAATAGTGGAAAATTTCTTGGCTGGCTTCTTAATTGCAACCTGTTCCAACCTTGCCAAGAAATCCGCAATATCATCTTCCTCTTGGGCTTCCTCTGGTGCCTAGATCTTCATCCTTTCTATCAACCAATCCGGGATGGTAGGCTACTCGATTCCATCTTCTACTTGAACATCCTCCTCATTTGGAACATCCACTACTTCTCTGAGAGCGGAAATCATTCCCTCTTCGAAGTCATTCTGTCGGACTTCCATCTCATTATCTGAACCTAGTATTTCCGTGCCCGTAGGTGATGAGGGCTCCTCGTCATCCAGCTGAATAGGCTCATTGTTCTCTTCTTGAACTGTAGGAGGTACGATCATTTCAACCAAGGATTCATCAATGGTGGCCACTAGCTCGTCAATATTCCGGGATGCTGCAGAACGAGATGGTTCTCCCTTCTGTCTTTTCTGAACAGGCTCTACACTTGGAACTACTTCCTTCCTTTTCTCTCCAATCTCAGCCAAATCCTGATGGGATGCGCCAGCATTGGAGGAATACGATTCTGTCTTGCTCAGTAAATCATACGTGAGCGTTATTCTCTTTTGTCTCATCTCCTGGACATGATGGTCAACCCACCACTAAGAGTATTTGGTCACTGGCCTCATCAAGGTTGCCAAGTCTAAGTGCTCAGGCTCTGACCACCTTACGGGAGGAAGAGGTCGGCTTTCCTCGAAGCGTGGCTGGATATAATTCCCATCGTCCTGCAACTGATCAGGCACCCGACAAAGTTCAATTGCCCTCATGAAGTCAACTGGCATTCTGGACCATAATCTCCTTCTAACCTCATATTCATCAGCAACGTTTGCCCAAAAGTCCTCCAGTTCCACCCTATGCTTGTACCTTCTCCCATCCACTGTCCGGATGTGATGATGTGGGTCAAAATTGGCCCTGGACTTGTAGGCTGTGAACGGGTACCACTGGATTTCCAACCTGGCACTCTCAGCTGCCTGCGCTGACGGACAGGATTCTAACATATTCCCAATGAAAAATGGGAATGTAACAGATGCCTTCTTGGTCGGCCTCTGGATGTTTTGATATTCTTCTAGCTGCCTCAGGACTTCGAGCAGAATCATCCGATTTGTCGGATAAATGGGCAATTTATAGGGATTTCCAGTAAATCCCTGGATCTTGACATATGTAAATTTCGGGAATTGGATGAACCAAGATCCATATTTACTGATTAAACTCTTCGCCTCGTGACTTAGCCTTTGATGCACTCCTTGAAGTGTTCTACTAATATGCATTAAGAAGGCATCGTGCACCCTTCTGAAATAAGACTTCTCCTTCAGCTGGAGTTGTGGGTAGCAGCCCTAA